>JAHWFO010055510.1:707431-723188 GCA_023313115.1 Rhysida immarginata | reverse complement strand
GCAAAAGAGGATAATTCTCTAAAAGCAAATAGAATTATCCTCTTTTGCTTTGATAAAGGATAGGCTCTATCCGAAACGTCAGCTCTTTATTTGATTTTTTAGTTTTATTTTGATTATACTTATATATTTATTATTTTGTTATTTGTTAATTATTATTTTATTTTTCAGTTGTATTTATTAACTATTTATTGCATTCCAGGGTTTTTGTGTCTCGTCCTTTTCTCTTATAAATATCCATACATAAGACATACAAATAAAGCACCAATGGGAGGCCAGCGCCAAATTTTGAAACCGGATTGGATACTGTATTCGTAACAATAAGAAGAGAGGAGCAGAGGCAGTGATATAACGTCATCACTGCTGTGTTCAACAGTCCAACCAATCACGAAAAAATTATGTATAAAAATTGTAGGAAGTTTTTTTTTTTTCGATTTTCCATGACTTTTCCAAAACCTAAATCAAAAACCATTGATTTTCCATGACTTTCCAGGCCTGGAATTCTTTTTTCGATTTTCCAACACTTTCCAGGTTTTTCATGACCCGTACGAACCCTGTCTAATGCTGCATTGATTCTTTTTGGCATGGACTTCACGAGATGATGATAGCGGGTTTTGGACTATCAGACGATGCTTGATGAATTCCACTTTCCAGTGGTGACCAAGCTGTTTTTTTCCACTTCATCCAAAAATGTTTCATTGTGATTGAGATCTGGAGATTATGGGGGCCACATAAGCAAAGTAAAATCTCTTTCATGTTCCTGAAACCAGTTATATACAATATGAACTTGTTGCAAGTAGCCAATTATCTATTGGAATAAACCATTAACATGACAGGATGAATTTGGTCAGCCACGATATTTAGATATGTTATGCAATTCAGAGATCATTTGAGAAGATCCTTGATTAAGATGTACTGCTGTAATTTGTTGCACTGTTGTCTTTTACAATTCTGGACACTCTTCGTTCCGTCCGAGCATTCATTCACTAGGAGATGACGACCAAAAGTTGCTGACCGTCCAGTCTTTAAGCACTTAAACAAACCACGAATGCTGCCGATTCGCTCATAATCATTCCATGGCTTCCAGGTTCTACAATCGTTCCATGTTCAAATTCGGTCAAATGGCATTATTTACTCATTTGATCTTCACAAAAAAATCATAATATTAGAGAAAATTACATTATTCTAAGCAAACAAATAACTGTTGCTTAACATCATATCAAATGGATTATTTTTTAATTTATGGAACTTTAATTTTGCTGTAAAGAAATGTAATAATTTATTGTCAGAATAGATCTAGAAAAAAAACTGTTTCCATTTACTTTCAAAAGCGTATCCTGGTAGCGCTTCTCAAATTAAAGTCTAAGATATATGTTAATATAATGAATACACACAGTTTCAAAATTTTCTCTATTATCTGAAAATTTTAATGAATATAGAAAATGCCAAATTAGTTATTAACTTTGCTTATTTATTCCTTGGCTGAGAGTTCACCTTAACCTTTTAAAATCAACTTAAATTAATCTTAATTTGTCAAACCAGATTAATTTTTCTATACAGCATAATAATTAGCGTTTAGCAGACACGATTTTACCTTTGAAAAGTTTTCTGCCTTGGTCTTTCATAATTCCATGGAAAACTTAACAGCAGGAGTCTTCATGCTTATTTAATTCATCCAGGTCTTTTAATTATAATTTTAACTAAGCTTAAAATATTTCTTTGTATGTGCGTATTTCGTAAGCTGCACAAATACTTCATGCGTAATACATAAGGATAATGATGGCATTAATTAATGGTAGTCGGTCATAACTTTGCATTAATTCTTAATGAGACTTTTAATTTTAGAAAAAGGACAAGTGCAGATTCACTTTATTAAAACAGACTTTATTAAAGAAAGCAGCCAAGAGCGCTAATGACGCAAACAAAAGAGTTGGCATTTAATTTAGCGCATAATAACATAAGAAGAATTAATTAAGGTAAAACGGGGCAACGAGTGGAGGACTAAGACAGAGCCCTCCTACATACAAAGCCCCTTCTCCTACCCCCACATACCAACCGGCCAACCAACCGAGCCGACGAACATCCAACCAATGACGACGGCCTCTCCAAGACATCCATCCCTACAAGTTAAAATTATAACTTTACGTCAAACCAAAACGTACGTTCACACCCCTTATTACCAAGAATATCTAATACATGCAATTGAATAAAATTAATAAAGAAAACCATATCACATAAATATATACGGTTTTTTGTATTATGATCTTCATCTCAAAATGTTTTTCTTCAGGTCGTTAGTATACTTCAACATGTGCACTTGTCTTAGCTCTGAGAACATGTTTGTAGATATTCAATCTCTCGCCACGTATTCGCCAGCATGTCTTCTGATACCGTCAGTATCCCATCTGTTATTCTTGCCTGTAATGTGTTCACCTCGGGGACCGGTGTAACAAACACTTTATCCTTAATATCCCCACAGGAAAAAGTCTAAGGGTGTTATGTCCGGAGAACCTGGAGGTTATGCTGTAGGACTGTCTCTTCCAAAACTTTGATTGGGAAACATTGAATCGAGGAATTTACGAACTGATAATCCCCGATGTGGCGGGGCACCACTCGGTGGCTAAATTACTCATAGTTGGTACTCAGAACGCATTGAGGTTTCTCTCTCATAGACACCATTTTCAATATGACCGATGTTAGCGCCACCTACATCGCTTTGACTCCTACCGTACCACTGGTTTAAAAACTTTTTGAGATGAAGATCATAATACAAAAACCATATGTATCTATCTGACATATTTTTTGAATTAATTTTATTTATCAGGTAAAGACTTTATGTTCACCCTATAATATATAACATGAAAACTCAAAAACTTGATTCCGAATTTAATTGTTTTAAGTAGCCGTAATTGTAAAATCCATAAAATCCATATTAAAAGATGCATTATAGGACAAACTTTAATGCATGTGTCAACAGATGCAAGTCATGAACCATTCTAACCACAACTCCTTCAGTGGATTCCATTTTTCACTAAGACAAACAATAGTTTGTGAAATCTAAATATGGAAAAGAATTAATGAATTCAAGGAAACGAAAACGCCAAGAAATATCTACATAAATAAATTATTAATCTTTAAAATGAATAAAATTAACTATTGCTTCACTTTAAAGAGTTTTTTAATTTCTGGGGGGACATAAAAAGAGATTTTTACTTTATTTAAATCGTGCCTAAATGCGTATTGCAAGTGTATTTTGAAAGGAGATTATTAAAAATTCAGTGGTTTTGTAGGAGGGAAAAAGGATCTAAGGAAGAGAACGGGATATAGGCTAATCCGATTTGTGGGTTTTTTATAAAGTCATGGGTTTTTCATGAGCGCTTAGTTTTAATTGACGACTCAAGAGACGGATCTCGTCTGTTTATGAAAACGATTTATTCCAATTTTATCTTTAATGCTTTTCGATTTCCTTTTTCTCAAACAAAGGCCATAGTTTATTCATTCGAAAAGAAACTCAGATTTTTATAGAACCCCAGTCGCCTTGATCAAATTTCTACTTGAATAATCCAGTGTATGAAATTATTGACGAGGGAATTCCGTTCGGTTCCAATCCACGTTTAGAAATAAAGCTCGGCGCTTTCACTGTTTAAATAATGAGCTTTTTATGATAGGATCCAATAAGATTTAGGGGTCTAAAATGTAAATTATGCATGTAAAACCTTGGTCGAAGAAAATAAAAATGCTAAATGCCATCCCCTTTAAAACTTTCTTTTTAAAAAATGAAAAGTTCAAAGAGAGTTGAGATGTAACTGGAATTGAATGTATTATATATTGTTTTAGGGAGAACTTTCTTTCTAAGGTCGTTATTTATGATGGATTATAACGGCATTCGGAAAATCGTAATACAGCTTCACTAATGTAGGATATTATTTATGGTTTTTAAAGCTACAAGAAGACGATATCAGCAATGGCCGTTGATTAAACGAAATGAAACAAAAAAAAAACAACATCATCTTCGTCTACATGTACCAGTTTTGAAAACTTATGATTATAGTTAGTGACGATAAATCATCGGGAAGGAAACTGCGAATCTGGGTTCTACCAAGATTTTCTTTTGTTCATCAGTCAGAGGAATACATTTCCTCCTCTTCTGGCTAGATTCTTTCGTTAAAAAGAAGTGAGGGAAAGATAGAGAAAAGGGAAAATTTTTTAATATTTATGATGCAAATAATGGATTTTCTCGAAAAGAAACAACGGAAAACAAGATGGCGACATTTATCATGGAGACCGTTTTTGGTGACGGAGGAAGCTCTTGTGGTTCTTTTGTACTTTTTCGCTTACATGTTTTTTTTCATTTATTGCTTATTTTTTATAGGTCGTTGTCGTTTTACTTTTTTTTCTCCCCTGTGCATTTTTCCATATCTGCCTGTTTTGAGTGCTCGCGTTGTTTTGTGAATAGTACATTTGCTTTGCGTCGTGCACCTGGACATAAAAGGGTCCTCCACAAGAGATAAATGCGTAGAAGCGACTTTTCCTCCCCTTCAGCAACATCCTTCAGGCAATTAGATTTCATTTACATTCCACGGCTTCACTCACTCGCTCTCAGACTCTGTTAGAGTCCATGCCTTTAACATTTCTCTCCTTCTCCATGTAAAACTGATGCAATCGACGCATAGGCACAGCGCTAAATCACACGCGCACACACTCACACAGAAGCACACACAAACACACGTATATGCACTCGCTCTCCTCTTCCTTAAAACACACTGACGATATGTCTGTTCCTCTTCTTTAGTTTTCCCCGTTTATCTTTCACCCTTTCCCTATATAATGGTTCTAGAGGCATGAAAAATTCTCAAAACCGCAGAAATTCTCCCTGGATCTCGTCCATTTCCTTGATGTTCATGGGATCGATCCCGTTACCAAACTGACAAGTTTTCACGAATTGTACTCCACCCTCTCTGAATTTATCTCATTAGCCATTCAAGGCAAGGCAAAGCATTTTGTTTGTTTTATTATTACTAACGGCATTTTCCTTTACTGGATTTACAAATATCGCTTATTTTAAACTTTATTCTCTCCAACTTTTTAGCTCTTAATTGCTATTTCAAAACAAGACAAAAGTATCTCATTAAAATCTAATATATTATTACCCATGAGAATAATTATCGGAAGATGAAAAATATCGCTTTATATTCAGAAGAAATAATAATAGAATTATTGATTAAAAATATAATTCCCAGAAACTCAGATTCATTAGTACGTACTTGACCATTACCACCTTCAATATTTACACTGAAGCACACTATGTTAGCCATGAAATAAAGTGCACATTAAATTATACGGAAACACCCATCGTATCTCGACTTAACTACCTCGTGAATCACTTTGTAACAATCCAGCAAATAGGCTTCTTATTGTCCTCAGCCATGTAATATTTACGCTGCTTTGCAATGAAATTGCCCCACCAACAAGGAGTTATCCGACCATATCCATATTTAGTGAGGGGGTTCGTCTACCTCCAACTAGTTAACGATTAGATGCATGCTTACGGAACATGACCATTTAGGTTTATACAGGGTGTCCGGGTGCCTATATAGGCTCATCAGTTGACACCTGTGCGAGACGTTCAATGCAGTAGGGAGGAAGCAACTGCCTCGTGAACGTATAGTACTGTAATCCGGGCAACGGTCTCAATGCCGCGACGACGACAACGACAACCGTTCACGCAATTAACGGACTTTGAACGAGGTCGGATTATTGGCCTCTCCGAGGCTGGATGGTCAACCAGACGGATTGCTGTCCACGTGTCGGGAGACGCACGGATAGTAGGCCGATGTTGGAGGCAATGGCGAGAGGAAGGCACACATGCCAGAGACGAAGCTCTGGGGCCTGGAGAAGCACGTCAGCTCGTACTGATAGGCGGATACTGCGAACAGCGCTAGCGGACAGAACCATCACCCTGCGGCAAGTGCGCGACAACATCACTATTCCCGGTATGCTCCAGTGTCAATAGCTACAATAGCACGCCGGTTACACACCACGACAATGTCTGCCAGGCGTCCATTGGTGTGTGTTCCTTTGACACCTGAGCACCGCGCGATACGACTGTAATGGCGTCGTGAACGAGTGGGCTGGTGAATGGATTGGCGCCCGGTAGTCTTCAGCGACGAATCCCGCTTTTGTTTGGACACCGTCGACAGACGTGGACGGGTGTGACGCAGGCCATTGGAAAGTGCATTGAAGAGTGCATCTGGTATCGCCATCGTGGACCAACATCCGGGATCATGGTCTGGGGTGCCATCGGCTACGATACCAGAACCCCTTTAGTCACGATCCAAGGCACACTGACAGCAGCACGGTACGTCACAGAGATTCTGCAGCCCGTATTACTGCCCTTTCTGCACACCATACCCGGCGCAGTCTTTCAGCAGGATAACACCAGACCGCACATGGCAAACATGAGCATGGCATGTCTGCATGATGTCAACTGCGTGCCATGGCTCGCGAAGTCCCCAGACCTATCGCCAGTTGAGCACGTGTGGGACATGGTGGAACGTCGTTTACGATCACCCCGCAATCTCCATGAACTGACACAGCAGGTTCACCAGGCCTGGGCAGACGTATCCCAAGATGACATTCGCCACCTGTATGACCATCTACACCTGCGGCTGGAAGAATGCATCGGAGCTAGAGGTGGTGCCACAACCTACTGATGCCGTTTTCTGTTGGGACACCCTGTACAAACGAGTGCACGTCTTGGCTCCATAATGTAATAAAGGTGTGTTCTGACGTATCTCTTAAAGTATACCTACTTTTGGCTCATTCGGATAACTCCTTGTGGGGGGGGGGGATTTCATTGCAAAGCAGAATATGTCCATATCTATACTGATGTTCTATGGCTAGAATTAATTTGTTCATCAAGATATGAACTTTCAAAATAATGAGTAATTATTAAAAGCAATAATTTTATATAAATGTTTATCACGTATGATTTCAAAATATTTCAGTTGTAGGCCTATACAATTGTACGTTAGAAAAGCCATAGTGCTATATTAATAATATCCATGTCAAAAAATTCAGGACCAGCGAATTTATGCATTGCTAGTAAATAGAATATCAGCAATTAATGCGATCAACAGCCTATTATAAAGAGCTTCGTTTTCCCATCATAATATTCATATTATGCAATATCCACATACGAGGGGAAGTCGGTAAGTAAGTTACAAATGGATATAGAAATGAAACAAATAAGAGCATTGACTTGAAAACTAGTTTTATTTCTCGCATAATCTCCCTCTACAATGAGGGGACTTGTCCCATCATTACACAAGCCCCTCAAAACCAGCAGTATAAAATTCTTTGGTCTGCTATCTGAACCAGGCGGTAACTTCCCTTTGTACAGTTCGACGCCGAACAAATGGAAGTAGCTTGGAGCAAGATAAGGCCTATACGGGGGATGCTCGAAAACTTCCCAGTTGAATTTTCGCAGCATCTCAGTTGTCTTGCTTTCAATATGAGGACGCGCTTTATAATGCAATAACAACACGCCTTTGATGAGTTCGGTCGCTTCCGTGGAATGGCATTACATGAGGATGTTTCAGTAGGTATCGCCATTTACAGTTTACTCTCGCTGCTGGAAGTTGGTAAGCAATATGCTCTAGTGATCCCAGAAGACTGTGAGCATCGCTTCCCCGGCGATGAAGCTGTACAAAAGTCACCGACTTCCATTTGTTTGGCTTCAAGCTGTGCAAAGGTAATTTACCGCCTGGTTCAGATAGCAACCCAAAGAATTTCATGCTGCTGGTTTGAGAGCCTTGTGAAACGATGATCAAGTGCCTCATAAAAATAGTTTCAAGAAATACTCTTATTTGTTCATTCATCTTCTGTATTTCCCGTTTAAAGTGCACTTTGTTAACTACAGGCTCAAGCAACATGAAACAAGAAAGTATTACGATTTTTCTGAGGAAAATTAATTTCTTAATAATTGCAAAAACAAAACCTTTTTTAGGGCCACCAATTTAAGAGTAATTCATTTACTAGTTTCCTGAGTGCGAGGCTATATTTTATCTTGGTGTCCAAAAAATTCATAAATTCTCCAAAAAGTGTGAATTATAGATAATAATGGTGTCTACTGTATTTATTAATAGCAATGATAGAATACGTAATCGTAGAATTCCCTATTCCAAGGATATTACTTTATT
This sequence comes from Rhysida immarginata, assembly GCA_023313115.1. Classification (NCBI taxonomy): domain Eukaryota; kingdom Metazoa; phylum Arthropoda; class Chilopoda; order Scolopendromorpha; family Scolopendridae; genus Rhysida; species Rhysida immarginata. The sequence continues at coordinate 714,990 of JAHWFO010055510.1, read as the reverse complement.
TTTCAGTGGAAAAATATATATTTTTTATATATTTTTGCTACATATTGTCAATTTAAGATCGGTTATAAATAAAGAAGGCTAATATTTTTATGATATTGTGATTGTTCTGCTTATATCTACACTAGCCAGGTATAAAATTTTATTACCGGGGCTAATAACATACTTAAGGTAGTTCAAAGCGTGTGGTTACTTTTTTAGCCTTAACTATTTATTTTATTTATATTTCTCACCGCAAGGCGTTATTTCTCGTTCATAATCCAACCTGAAATCATCCGCCTTCATTACTTTTACACAACTTTAACACTGGGATCAGTTTTAAGGGGGAAACTCGAGCCTCGGGTCTTAAAATGAAGCGTGAGTTGGCTCTCTTAAAGTCGAGCGACAGAAATGAAAGTGAGCCCGAATGAAAATCCCTTCATTTGCCTTAAAGAGAAGTGAAAAGAGAAGGAACTTTTCCAATGAAGGAACTGTTGCCTCCTTTTAATTGAAAAGAGCATTCAACATTTAAATTGGAAGGTGGAACATTTCTGGCTCGATTGATGGCTTTTAGTAGACGGCTTGTGGTAGGAAATGCGCCAGCCAAATAGAAAACGGTGCCTGATTATTAAAGGAAAAGTAAACGACTTTAGAAGGGTTAGAGATGATTTGTTATATTCACTAATGTTTGTAGAAAGATATGAAATAGTAGTTTCTCTTTTACATAGAGATATGAATAGATGTACAGTTTTCAATGCTTTAGCCCGGAATATTAATGTTTAAGTCTTTGAAAATAAATTTAAGTGAATATAGTGTTATAGTGGAAATTAAATTTACAGCAGATACATATTAGACGTGGCGTAGAGTTTTATTACCCTGTCTGAATAATGAATTTATTATTTACCATTTGAAAGAGATTGTTATATTCAACGTGTATTTATTGTTCATTGTGTTTTGCGCATTAAAATAAAACTAATGATGCAATCAAAGAAAAAATTTTACATTATTCATAAAATATCAAATTCTATTACTATGATATATACAGAAGTTAGAAGCTCTATTATTCATTTAATAATATTTGGAATCACACAAATTTAATCATAAAAGAAAGGAAATAGGAAATCCTTTCCATCGTTGACTTCCGTATCCCTTAGGGTATTTTCGTATTGTTCTGTGCGCTTAAAATATTTAAGACGCTCAAGGAGCCCGCTGACTATGAAATAATAGCTGATACGGGCTGGCATGTGCGGTCAATGGACAAAACGCCATAAATGATGGAATGGTTTGCAAATGGATCAGATAGTTCAATGAAGGATGTGAGAATGTGAATGATGAAATGTTGTGTTTTGTCAGTAATGATTTGGTGCGTGTGGCCTACTCAGACATTTGTGACAATAGACTGTTCACAATGTCGTCGCTTTGCTTGCATTTTTTATATATTCTGCGGACCGTTTTCATTGAAATTCTCAGCCCATTTAAACTTTCTACACTAAGAGTAGGGAATACGAAAATTGGCACCTTGTTATGATAAATGACTCAATAATGATGAAAACTATATAGAAAATCAGTTTAAGCTATGGCTAATCAAATAAAAACAAAGTTTTGAAAATAAGTCGATTGTTTTTTTACAAGCTAAACGATAATTAATTTACGAACACATTTATGTATTCAATAATTTGTGTTCTAATAATTGTCATATGGCAATATATTTTGTATTTTATTCAGTACTAACAGATTTTGGTAAACAGGACAACCTCAACGAGTTAAATAACTCAAATTGGTTTTCAGTAATTCTACAAATTCATACAATAGACGAATCTCCCGTTGTTCAAATGCTTCCGACGCCTGAATAACTTTTTGTCTTCTCTGACCAACACTCGTTCTTTTCTTCAGTGACATTTCGATATACAGGGTGATTCAAAATGATGCCCGGCATTTCAGAATTTTACCATGCATTTATTTTATAACATAAACTAACCAAACCGGGTTTAAAATGCAGGAAAACTCAAATATGTTTAACCAATCCGCTGTGGTGGCGCTAGTGTCGTAATAAAAGTAAAGATGGCGGCTGTGAATGAAAAGGCATATTGCGTCTTGGAGTATGCAAAAACAAACTCTATAATTTTAGTCCAGCGGGCATTTCGTAGACAATTTCATAAAGACTGCCCTACTGGCAAAAGCATCCGTAAGTGGTATGATCAATTTCTGGAAACTATGTCTTTGTAAATGCAAAAGCATGGGATTAGTAACAGCAGACTTGCTGAAAGGAGTTTGGGATAAGATTGACTACCGTCTTGACATTATCCGGGTGACTCGAGGGAGTCACATAGAACATTTGTAATGCTAGAAATCAAAAAATATTTGAGTTTTTTTGCATTTTAAACCCGGTCTGGTTAGTTTATGTTATAAAACAAATGCATATTAATATTTTGAATCACCCAGTATATGAATTAACATGTATCCTTTGAACGATTAGTAGAGAAGACAATACAGTGTGTTTTTTGGTTTGAAGAGTCGAGTTGATGTATGCTTTGTTATCGGTTATGTCGTAAACTGTCGCCTGGAAGAGGAAGGGGAACTGCTGAGGTCTCTGAAAGGTTCTACATTGTTCATGTGTTCCAAACACACAAATCATCTGAACATTTGTTAGGGAGCTGAAGGAAGACTCGTGTATTACTTCGAGAGAGACCGCCCTATCCATATCGTGCTACTATACTCATTTCCTCCTCATTGTTAATATTCTCGGAAATGAATGCTCTGTTGCCAAGGCAACAATATTTCCCCTGTGTTGATGTGGAAATGTATTTCAATAATAGATTCCACGAAACAACTCTCTTCTTGAGTGGCAGTGGATGTACATGATCGTTTGTGGTCTGTGTGGTCTGCAATCCCAACAATTCACCACTTGGTAATCTGTTGCAATTGCATTTTGTTCTCGATGTCTTGAAGCAAAACTTGCCATTCACCAGTCTTTCTTTTTTCGGTTGACACGCTCACCACTCGCTCACAACTTGCTCAGTTGCAGCAGCGTACTGGCGAAACCAATACAGCACAGAACGAAGAGACTGCTTCCTATGTCGCCTTTCCACTCTTTCTAATAGTCTGCTAACTCTCAGTTATCTCCAGTTACGACTTATTTTTAAAGATTTTAAAGAAAATGCTAAATTCCAAGAACTATCAATTCTAAGAAAAGCCCGAACAACAGGAATTCTATGCATTGTTAAAAATTCGTAGAGGTAGGATGGAATCTTCATTACATTCCTTAATGAACGTTATTTATATTGCACAAACTTTACCTTGTATTGTTGTTCACATATATATTACTGATACGTGCATACTTTTGGTAATTTGAGTATTGATATAATTGTTGATACAAAAACGATGGGCCTATTGTTGCAATTTTGCCTTGCATTGTTGGTTATGAAAGAACTCTTGTTAGTATGCCCTGCCATCATTATGAATATCAATTATTATTATTTTTTCATCAAGATCGGAATAAAACTTTGATACAAACCCACAAACTGGAAATCCACAAACACTCTTCTTTATATATGAGCCTGTTAAAGCCAAAGTGGTGTAAGTCCATTAACAACAGTTCTGAGATATAAAGAATTTTAGTAGAATAGTAGTAGATAGCACTGCTGACTGCATAAACTTGCACTGTCATCTGCGAAGCTGTTTGGGGAAATAGGAGTTACACCACTACTCCTATAGGTTGTTTGACATATTCGGATTTTATTTCTAGCATTAACTCAGATTTTTTAAAAAGTTGAATTACACCACTTTGGCTTTAACAGGCTCATATATAGATTTGGTTTAATCATTATTAAAATTACCAAACTTCTTAAAAGTTAGTCCATTAAAACACGTTTTCAAGTCACTGTAAGAATAACATTTTAATAACAGTTAAATAAAGCCTTGTACCCTTAAATAAACAACCTAATTTCAAATCTGATTTCAATAAAACTAAACATTACGAAAAACAAGATATTACCAGAGCTTGCCAAATTTTTCAAGTTTTTGTTTATATCTTAGATGCTTTGGCAAAGTTTACCTTTTTTTTTTTAGGAAATCATATTTTCATTTGACGATTTCAGTTCTTGATTTTGCATTATTTCGTTCTATCTTTGTTAATTCAATTTCATTCAACCCCTATTAATCTTTAGCGATATCTACTAAATAATTTTTCGAATGTACGTATCAAGCATTTTCTTCATTATTTTTTATCTCTTGTCTTTATATAGCGTCGAAGATTCGATATGAAATCACGCGGGGTAACATAGGCGGAGCATTCGCGGTGAAGAACGAGACCGGCGCCATCTACGTGGCCGGTCCTCTCGACTACGAAGCCCGAAAACGAGTAAGTAATCTGTCTACATTTCTTTTAGACCTGTTAACTACAGCAAACGAACATTATGACCTCTCTCTATCTCTTTTGTGCTGGTGTTAATGGCGGTTGTCAGCCCCTAAACGTTACCCTTTGGGCCACCCTGAATCCCCTTTTTCTTCCTTCTTATTGGACCCGAAGGCTTTGAACGTCTCTATTGCTGCACGCGTAATTGCCTACCGTGTTTTGTATACATAGAGACATAAAAATTCCTTCAAGTAGATGTAAGCAAATAAATGAAGGAACTGTTAATTCAAATGTAGTTCAAGAAATTGTTAGTCTTTTATTGTCTTAAGTTCTTGTTAGCACGTCGTATTAACTATATAAAATGTATTCCAAAATAAATATCCAAGAAAACCTGGTGAACATTGTTTTAAATAACTATGCAACATTTGGGGAAATAGTTTTGATTATTCTGCAAATATTACTTCCATTATCTGTTATGTTATCCCAGGAATTACAGTCATTTGATATAGGAAGTAGAATTCCTTATTAAACTATTTAGATCATCCAAAAATTTGCATTAAAAATTTTTCCTTCATACTAATCATTTATTAGGAGAAGTGACTGCACGTTATATAAGAGGCATTCATCCCCAATGCAAATTAGCATTTTTTCATCATTCCAGCAGTTTCCGCAGCTCCAAACCGTTCTTCGGAGATATCTCAGCACGGTTTGGACAGCTCTGCATAAGTACCAAGTTAGAGTGAGAAAGCCTTTAGTCGTTGGAGAACTTTTCACCATGCAACGAAATTTCATTGCGGCACTCAATCGGAGCAATGTCCAACAAATATGGAGAATAAGATAGCCTAGAGTACACATAAAGTCACCAGAGTGCGAAATACACACACCTGGTTATCTTGTGCGGCTGTCCGACGCATCATCTTCTTCCCTTCTTAGAAATCACACTCTCTATCGTTGTCCATGATCATTTGTTTCCAATAGAAGCCTTTGCATGGTTTTTCTGCTTGTCCCCGACCACTTCGCACGTCTGCACATGTGGCAACTTCCTTCTTGTGCGATGCGGCAACGTCATCTGGTAGCAGTACCCAGCACTATAGCCTACTTTATATATAAACGGGCAGGCATTTCAAGCTGCTAGTTCTCGGGAATTATGGCGTTACCTAACTTAACCTAACAAAGTATTTATTGACAGTAATTGCTTTAAAAGGAATTTATCTCTTGGGAATCTTTACATTATTTTCTTGTACAATATTACATTTCCAAAATATTTGACAATGACTTAAACTTTAGACAAGCCAATCACAGTGATTAATTGCAGCCATTATTTCAATTTATTTTTCTTAAACCGTGAAGAATAATTTAATTTTTCTGGAGTTTTTTTGTCTCCCGTATTTACAAATGTTATGATATATTTATAGCTTTAACTTTTTATTGATACCGCCAAGAAATAATGAAACTTTTTACAGTTTTCATACATATTTACAATATATATTCAGAGTTTTTAATTTCACAAAATTACTGTTTACTGTCCAGTTTTTCCAGTTCAACTTTACATGATTTACACATTCGCAAATATGACCCTACACTTCAAGAGACTTGAAAAGCGTATATGCGTCATTTATGTAAATTATGCTCTTTTTGGTTCATTTCAAATATTTCTCAAAAAATGTGAATGTTTCTTTCCGTTGCAGTAGAGTGCAGTAGTTATTCTAAAAGGTCTTTTACCAACATGAAAAGGGAATGGGATGCTGCGTGTTACTTACAACGTTGATATGGCCAGTGTCAGAATTTTCAATAAGAAATATGCGTTGAACGACAATTTCCACGTATTTCCGTTAGGTAATGCCACAAAACGGTTCTTCTACCCTTTTTCATTCGAATTCAGTTGTGTTTGAATTTCAAATTTATGCGATTAAGGGATTCGATTGTTTCCGGCGTAATCGCTTGTTCTCAATAGAAATATCCTCTTAGTAAAGGGAAAAAAAAAAGAAAAGTAGGGAGGGGAATCTCGGTCAATATTGGTTTCCGTCCAATTTCCTTCTATCCTCCCTTCTTTCTATTCCATTTTTTTTTTCTCTTTTCATTTTTCAGAAATAGTCGCTAGGACAACAGCGACCATGTCCATTCGGCCTGTCAGGGTTAAAACCATCTTCTTTGATCTATAGACGTAATATGATGACCCTCTTCCTCTCGGCGCCAGCTAATCCTCCATGTTCCCTACTCCTTCACCCTCTTAATCCCCCACCCCAACCGCCAGCTACCATCTCGTGCACCTTCTCTTCCAGACATTGGTTGACACTGGGTGAACATTCCCCGAATGGTTCCATAATGCGTTCTTGTGTTCTCTCCGAACCCGGGTTGCGGTCAGCGCCGGGGATTTCTTTTCAGCTGCTGCCGCCGCCCTTCCTCTTTCCTCCGGGGGTGGTAAAGTGAAACACCGACCCTATTGCATTTTCAACGGCGAGCAACAGCAGAAGAAGAGTCCACCGGCTTTTTGAAAGGAACTTAGAAATTCATGGGGAACAAAATTTGCAAGCACTTCTCGACATCAGGAATCCTTTTACACACACTTTCCCTTTTTTGTAGCAAAACTTTCTTGAAGTTTTAATGTTTTGCACTTTTTTTTATACGGCCTGCGATTAAGAGACGCTTGAGTTTAAATTGCTGCCGCGAAATGTCAAGAGATTTCTTACAATTTCAAGAAATAGTAAATTCGTTTTTAAGGCAAAAAATTAATATTGGTTCAAATAAATTATTAAAATTAAAGTTTAACAGTCTAGCTTACATATTAGGAACAGGTGTTGCCTTTGGGGTTGAATTAATTTTGATCTTTTGAAAGGAGAAGAACTGTGACAGGATCTTGTATCCATATATCAAAAGAAATGAATTTTTGAAAATGGAATAAATCTTTCTATTATATTGATTTCTCTCACATGTTTACAAAAACTGGACTAAAGGATATTTTAAGAAAGACATTTTAATAAATTACTTTTATAATGATTAGAAGATAATTTTTAATTCACTTTAAATTTTACTCGTACATGATGATTATAAGAAAGTCATGATCACACATGCGATTTCGAAGAACGGTGATGTTTATATGGTTGTGCTCAATAAAATTTACAGCGACGTCGAGCTGCATCACTAAAGAATTCACAATACCATTGCCTAGAAGGCGGACTTGTTTATTATTCCTACCACGTGCGTTCATATAATTCCGCGTGAAAGAAAT
>JAHWFO010055510.1:630963-698629 GCA_023313115.1 Rhysida immarginata | reverse complement strand
AAAACTGGAAAAAGATCCATAGGCAGATATAAGAGCCAACAAAGCAAAACAGTAGCTAAGAGTTTCCGTCCGGGAGGCTGTGGATTATGTTCATTCCCGGGTTTATTTTTCTGTTGACTGCATCAAGTATTGGGTTTTTCAAATATTTTTTTAAATATTTAAGAAATAATTTTATATGCTTTTGATCGGAAGTGGCTAATAGCATTATTACATTAGTTATGTAGTCACGTATATGTTCCTTTACCTATTGACTTCCGCTTAGAAAACTGCTCAGGGTTATCTACAAGGCGAATTTTTTAATGTTAGGTCGACGGGGCGTTTTATTTATTTTTAGAATAATTTTATGTGATCCACTGGCTAACTTTCTGCAGTTTTATTGCCGTTAGATTATACAGGGTGTCCATATGAAACCTCGCTGATTTCAAATGTTAATTGTAAGGTAACAATTAATCCTAGAGATTTGCGGTTTGCGGCATGAAATACAACTCAAAAAGTTTTGTATTGTCAATTTATGCACTTCTTTATGGGCTCTGTAGCATGTCCAGTCGATGTTAAATCTCAGTCCATTAGTTGTATAGCATGTCCGGTGCGATTGAGTTGATTGCTTCTACAATTTTCTGGCGAAGATCATGAAGATCACGTACAGGTGTAGCGTAGACCATATCTTTGGCATAGCTCCACAAGAAAATGTCCAGAGGCGTTATGTCTGGAGATCGCGGTGGGCAAGAATCGGGTTATCTTTGCTAAATGTTTAACACCTGCCACTAAAGAAGACAAAACTTTTTGAGTTGCTCTAAGACTAATAGTTTCCTTACAATTAACATTTGAAATCAGGGAGGTTTCATGTGGAAACCCTATATCTGATGCCGGGTATGAGAAAATCTTAAGCGGTACAATAATATATAATCCTGTGCTGCAATCTGGCTTTTGATCGCGGTACAGCAAATGATTTTCAGAACACATTTAGAATTAAAGTAAGCGTTTTTGTGGGACATGATTACGTGAGCGTCGTATGGTAACAATCCCAAAGCCTGTTACGAGAATGAGAAAACTCGAACGTACCATTCAAAGCAAAACCAGTCATCGTTTTACGATTATGCATTACCTCATAATACAACTTGAAGGTTTTAGGAAAGATTAAACTGGGAAATGTTCCACCATCCAGCCCACAGCCCCGCTTTAGCTTCAAGTGACTACAATTGTTGATGCGCCTAAAGTAATGATTTGCATCGCAACACTTCGAAAGAAGCAACTGAAGATTAGTCATTGGCGGAGAATGCTTTTAATATATATATAATTAGGAATGCCTTATTTATGGCGCGAGGCATTCAATATAAATGCATAGAAGTCTTTTACCTGTAATAAATCATTACTCTCTCTGATTGGTTTTCTCTTTCTTAAGAGAATCGTGCTTAAAAGACGTGCTTCGTATATATCATTTTCAAGTAAACGAGATGTGTCAGTGCATCATGATAATGCCTAACATGAATAGTTTAAATGGTCATTGCAAAGGAAAAGGCAAATGAAATTGCGCAAAACAGCATGTGCACGAATAAGTTTGAAAAGTTATAGGATTAATTTGATATCTATTTTGTTTTGATTTCATTTCCTGTATTTTTCTTTTCGCAACCACTACCAATTTTTAGTTCTGTATGGAATTCTGTGCAATTTTTTTTCTAAACGTGCAGTCTCATACACTCTACATTTCAAATTTAAGTACCTTTAAAATATCTCAAGGGAATATTTATGGAGCAAATTCTAAAAATGGGGCGGAAAAGAAGTATTTGCATAAACTTTGAACATATTCAGTGTTTCTGCCAAATGAATATCATGTTTATACATAAATAAAATTTTTAGTTTCGTTTATGCTGTTTTTAACCTTTGGAATTTGCATTTTCTGCAACACAAATGAAAAAGGATGTTTGAAACTGAATTTAATATATTTAATGTTTAGAATTTTCTAAGAACATAAATCCTTCTGAAATTGAAGGTACCGTCTCATTTGTTAATGTGTTCTAATAATACAAAGAGAAGTCCTTAAAATAAACAGATAGTTTCTAAAGGTAAGAAAGTCGGTATGCTTTTTAAAAAGGCTAAAGACGAACGTATATTATTTTTATTAATTAAAACTTTTTTCCGTAATTCTTGGCGACAGTTTCAATTTCTTCCACTCTATCCCTTTATCCTTCTTGTAATATGGATGATGGAGAGAACTTTAAGTCGGCTTTAAGTTTGAAGATTTGTCGCCACGACGCATAATTATGAGACTGAATTTTTTATTTTCCTTTTCTCTTCCCTATTCTTTCAAGTTTTCGCTTCGAAATTAAGAGTTCATGTAAATAGAAGCACGCTTCGTTTCCTTTTGTTTTCCTCCTGAGAAAATTTCTCCATAAAAAAAGAAAACGCATTAGTAGGAGGAAAGCTAAGTCTTTTTTAAAAGGGGGAAGTGTTTTGTGATTTATTTAATTAATTTTTAGACCCAAGTCCTCTTTACTCTTGGACGTTATCCGCTCGGCATTTCTAATAAATGATTGCCCTCTTCTACTTGGAGAAATTTCTTTCTCTTTTAAAAGCAACAGAGAAAACAAAATTGTTAATAAATAATGAGACTTGCAGAAGTGTTGGATTCAGATTATGGGTTAGACAAACAAGCTAATTTTGGCAAAGACGAATTTCCCCTTTGCTTTTGTGTATTCTTGGGGGCATGTTAGGATTTGTCTTCAAGGAAATTTTTTTCTCTTTGACTTTGGTTGAGATTTACAGATATTTTGTTTTGAAAGGGAAAGTAGTTTTGCTGTGAATTCCTGGTTTACATTCGGTTATAAACGGTTATAAATAAATTTCTGAATATAAAATATTTAAAAAGAAGGCCTGATACTACGAACAGAACAATAATAAAAACGAATTTCTTAGAAGATATTGAATTTGTAAACTTTATTTTCAACGGAAACGTTGAATTGATCATAAAATACGATAAGAGCTTCCAATGGAGTCAAATATACACTATATGATCACAAATATCCGGACACATGCACGTTTGCGCTCTAGCCACGATTTCATGGAAATCAATAGGGCGTTGCACATCCCTTTGCCCGAATCACAGCTTCCACTCTTCGGGGAAGACTTTCCACCAAATATTGGTAGGTACTTTCCGGAATGTTCCTCCATTCCTCCCGAAGAGCGAGAATCAGTTCAGGTACAGAAGTTGGCCGATGTGATCTGGCCCGCAAGCGTCTTTCCAATTCATCCCACAGACTCTCTATAGGATTGAGGTCGGGACTTTGTGCCGGCTAACCCATTTCTTCGACCCCTGAGTCCGCAAACCACTGCTGTACACGCCTCGCTTTGTGGCACGGAGCATTGTCGTGTTGGTAGAGAAATGGCCCGTTTCCGAAAAATTGCCACAACGTTGGAAGTGCACAGTTGTCCAAAACATTCAGATAACGGTCGGAGTTCGTGATTCCTTGCACAGGAACGGGCTGGCCCAGTCCGTACCATGAAAATGAGCCCCACACCATGACTCCTCCTCCTCCGAACTTGACTGTGGGCTCTGTGCACTCAGGTAAGAAGCGTTCTCCAGGTATGCGCCAAACCCAAACTCGTCCATCGGATTGCCAGAGTGTGTAGCGAGATTCGTCTGTCCACATTACACGTTTCCATTGGTCCATTGTCCAGTTTCTGTGGGCTTTGCACCACTCCAGACGTCGCTTGGCGTCGACCCTGCTGATGTGGGGCTTGTGGGCAGCAGCACGGCCATGGAATCCCATCGTGTGCAGTTCCCGATGAATTCTCATGGTACTGGCATCATTTGCAGAGGCGTTTCGAAACTCTGTGGCAATTTTTTCCGCCGAGGACTTCCGGTTGCTGCGGGTGACACGACGAAGCACTCGACGGTCTCTGTCCGTTAGTTTCTTGGGTCTACCGGTTCGTTGTTGAACTGTTGTTGATCCCCGGGTCTTCCATTTCATAATGACATCGCCTACTGTTGACTTGGGTATCTGAAGAAGGCTGGAAATGTCACGCACGGACTTGCCGCATAGGTGACATCCAACGATGGTTCCACGTTGGAACTCACTGAGCTCTGCCGAACGACCCATTCTTGCCAATGTCCAAGCAGAGTTGTGTCTGAAGGTGTGGGAAGCTATTTAAATGATGTGCAAGTCATTATCATGTGACATTGGGCCAATCGATGATCTGTGAAGGGTGTCCGGATATTTTTGATCATATAGTGTACATCTTCTCCAAAATGAAATAATGTTTTTTTGTAATTTTGATGCACCTTCGAAATATACAAATTCCTAGCATTACTATCGTTCAACTGAATTTAAAAATAAATTGAATAATACATTTAATTATAATCTTCTATTGTAGTCATTTAATATTTTGCCGAAACATTTGGCATTTATGCAGATATCCAATCTCCTTAGCATACCTCTGTAGCAGTCTTGTCGCGCACTTACTCGACGATCCAGTTCATCCCAAAGATGCTCGAGAGATTCCAAATTACGGCATTTTCATTCTCAAACTATTTTATCACCCGAGCAAAACAGCACCTGCGTTGGTCTGTTGATACCGATATGGACCTTTCTCTAGAAGTACTGAAATATTAGGAAGCGTGTCCTTGTGTGTACACCATTCGTGATTTTGTTGATAACAACTAATTAATACAATCCAAACTATAGAAAACAATCCCATATATTAATTTTGCCATATTTTATTATCGAGACAAGGCAAGCTGCAATGGAATCTTCTTTAGATATTGTCCACGACCAGCAATGGCTATTAGAATAGTAAAGTGCGAATCTCATCTCAGCTGCCCATAATTCGTACTTTACTAGTAACCGTTACACTGACATTAGTCTCAAAACTTTCAAAAAACTTTTGCGTGTTATGAGAGAGTATGATTTGCAGTAGTCTTAATGGTTTCCAAGGGTGAGGTTAGCAAATTGAAACTCTGTTCCCTACGACAATCGAACAGTGTAGTGTATCGGTATTCGAGTGGAACTTGAAGCATAGCTTCCATAATCTCACCCTTCATAATCATATTCCAAGGGAAATACACTGAGCTAGAAAAGAAGCCTGATGTACCCACAAGGGTCATCCAAAGTATGAAAGAAAATTGCCTCCTCTTGGTGGAGGAAAATTTGATTGACGACTGTCTATACTAGAAGCAGACCACTAGTATTAGATAAAAACTCTGTTCCCTGCATTTGACATAATATATTAGTAGCATTTTATTGATGAATCGCTAGATGATACGTATTTACGCATGTGCCATCTTATATTCCCCTCACAAGCAATTGTTTGTAGGAAACGCATGGTGCACTTAAAGCAGATATTACAAAGTTTTGTATTCGATATGATCTCTTTCATTAAATGGGGACTTGTATATTATTGGTGTTAATCTGTTATTTTAAGTAAAATTCACCATACATTGCTTAGATTTCATGATTTCTAATTGCTGTCAAATCAGAGATCTTTCTTGGCGAACTTACGTCACATTAATGTATTAATATCGTCTTGTGAAATGGACATTAATGATAATATTAAATCGTTGTAAAATTCTCTTGAGTTATATTTAAATTACCTCTATTAAACCGGAATAACTACTTCCTTTAAAAACTCGAATAAAATCGGGACGATGCATTCATATTATTAGCGACTTAAATAATAAGTTTAAATGGTTAATAGAACATATTGTAGTACACCATAATCAATTACACAGGATAATTAATTATAGTAAGTCTGTTCCGATAATTACGACAGATGGGCATCCTCATCTAAATCCAATAATTTCCATAGTTAATATTAAACAATTTTTTTCGTGTAAATACCATCAGGAAATGGAAAATCGCCATTCAATTTTTGTATCTGGGCTAATATATTTATAATTTTGTCCATTCACCGTTACACTATGAAATGTTTAGTTATCATTACATACATCGATATTTGCGTAATACGATTTAATCAATGCAACTCCTGGAAGAATTTTGAATATCAGTATTAAATAATGTGCATTGTTTGGGTAACAATATGCGGTTTTATTATTTGTAAAGCAAGAAAATAGGATGTAATAAATAAAACATCTGTTTTTGTTGTTACACTCATTAAAAACCCACCGCGGAGTCATTAAACGAACAGGAATTTTTGCCTATCGTCGTCGCATTTCATTAACATAAATCAAATGCATCGTAATTAGAGTGGGTTTAATATTATTAAAAAGACTGCTCTTTTCCCATGATTTAAACGAAGCCAACGAACTTTTGGGAGTTCCTATTTGGCCTCGTCGAAATCAGATTATGCCCTCATAAGCAGCATTATTTTGTAAAACAACAACCACAACAACAACTTATTTTTTTGTATGTGGAGTAGAAAATTTTAATCTTGGATTTTGTCGTCAGCGTAGAGTTTACACCCATGACATGTATAGCTTGATTAGATATTGCGCAGCATCATCCGCATTTAATACGCTGCATTTAATAAGGCTGTTTTTGTAAGGTTGGTTGGTATCTAATTGGTTTTAATTTGTTTACTATTAACAATAATGACATAACAATTTTCTAAAAAATGAAAGGATAAAGACGCGTTTTTAAAAGTATGTTTATCATGAAATTTAATGTAGATATTAATCATGTTCCGATAAAATCTGCCTAGGGACCATCAAAATTTTTCACCATAAGGAATAGCGAACGGTATTGTAACAAGCGAAAGGCAAACTAATGAAAACTTCGTTTAGATAAGAGCATAATTATGTTGAAAACTAGTAATGTCTTCTGAGCATGTCCTAATTATTGATGCTCTAATATCAGATCCTATTTAAGGAATTTAGATATTTAGGGATGAAGTCACCACTAAATACTTAAAGTGTACAACTCTCCGTTTAAGTAAATATTTATAATTGTATAAATATTTATATAATAGCAATCGTCCGTCTAAAATTGTATGAGCGCAGAGTAAATGTCCATTTGTACTCTATCTTTTGTGAATTTCAAAGCAGTTGGATTGGTTTCTTGAATTGGCTGGCCTATCTGTCTATCTTTTCGGTGTCGAGGATGTTAAATAATTATTGGATCTACTAGAAATTTGGCCTAGTAGGTCATCAGCCTACTGAGGCTTTGCTTGTTTTTCCATGCTTTTTAGTAAGGGACAAACACAAACATCCATGCCCTTCAGCGGATTTCGAAACCGCGAATCGTTGGTTTCGAGAGCGACAGCACATGCGTTTTAGCGCTCTCGGCCAACGAGCTTTGGCTGACCTAAGTCACTTAAAATTATCTAAACAAATACTAAGACTTCTACGTTTGGCGACACATAAAAACGAACTCCTCTTTCCACATTTTGATAATGATACGATAACTAGTCTTTATCGCAAGAATTATAGTTAAGTAGGCAGATTCCCTACTTTTGCAGAGGTGATATGGTATCTTTAGGATTTCCTGTAAACACTTTTAAATATTCCTACTTTAGAATACAATCCTGAAGTTGCAAGCACTAATAGTTTTTCCAGCCCCCTTTGTAGGTTTCATAATAAGAAACAAATGTTAAACAAATGCTATTAATGTAGATGCTTCTAGAGTCTTTGAATTTTTCAACTCTTAAGAAGCTTATACCTGCGATAAAAATTGTCAATAATTGAACCGGAAAAGCAATAATAAATTTGCTTATAAATTTAATGGCAATTAAGTCAATTTTATTCAAATATCGTAATAAAAATTTCAACCCTATTTGAGAAAAAATATACGGGGAACGGAGAGGATTGTACCAGTCATCCTTTCGATCCTAGTCGCTACAATACAAAAGTAATAATGGCGGTCCGTCGCTACCTCATCATGGATATACGCAACAAAATAGTCTCATCCATCTACGGAATGAGTTACCTACAGAAATACGTCGTCAACTGTTATTAACAGGTTCACTTGTTTTCGCTCTCATTTATATGATCATTATATTAAAATTCAGTTAGATGAATAGCTGATTTATTCAAATATTCATTTTTTCTGCTCAGTTGATTTATTCCAACTGAATACTTTTGTACAATAAATAAATAAATAAATTAATTAAAGAAAGCCTGTGAGTGTTCAATATAAATCCACGCATATAGTTTAAAGCGTTCATTTTCAGTTAACATAGGAGTTTAATATGCGACTTTAATTTGCGTATTCAGTGTTGTTGTTTTAAATTGTTATAATGGAAGGAGTTGTATTAAGCACGTCAAGAAAACATTTGCATCACTTTTCTCATTAGATTAAGCTTTTTCACATGCAACAACTTTCATTTTTTTTTCAAATATTATTTCTAAGTTTCCCCGCCCTCTCACTTCTTAAAGCGACAGTGAACCGAGTACTCCTAAACGATCGTAAACCACTCTCAGACTCGAATAAAACATTGCGGTTGTCGTTTCGTCCGTGGAAACAGCGACTTCTCTTTCCCTCCCCCTCTATCCATCCTTCCCTGCCCTCCATTAAGTTTTACTGTTTCTGGGCAAATGAGTCACGGATGTCATCGTAAATAGCCCTAACGGAGCCATGAAATAATGGATCCGTGAAGAGATAGCAAGGCCGTAAAGCAATGACCGATCACCTCATGGAAGAACGCACTTTTCGTGGTCGATATGCTTATCAAATAGCAATTCCCTATTGCGACAAATGCTAAATATCATCTGCTCGCCTCTTACTGATCGACCTCACTGCAATTTTTATTCCTCGAAGACTATTTACACGGATAGAGGCGTGAGTTTTCAAGTCGTAATGGGAAGAAACTTCAGGATATTTTCTCCTGATGGTTGTCGCCATTTCGTCGTCCCTCAAGTTCGTCATTTCTATTTCTGAATTCAAATGGAAAAATTTATCTAAAACATATTTGGAGATCAGTGACACTATAATATCTTCGTACTTATAAGAAATTGATACATTGAATACGGTATCAGTTACGGTGTCACCCTTACGGATATTGGTATTTACGATGTAGTAAATCTTAGTAAGTCGGGGAATTTTGAGCCTCATTTACATGGCCATTAACAGGGTCGTCCCATTTTTGCATTGGATCAATATTTCAGGCATGGAGAATAAGCTTACTAAAAATAAATTCTGCAAAATTTGCTTCGAATCATAGGATGAAAATAGGGCGATAATTGGCGTTAATGTTTTTATCACCAATTTAAATATGCATCATGCTTCAGGAGAAATTATTAGAGATGGCTATGGCTCTAAAGAGATCAACAAACGATGATTACTCTAAGATTGTAAATATTCAAGAACAATGCCGAAAATGGACCCATCATTAAATTCGATTTTAAATTAGTAACATGATTTGGTGTCAGGATTCACCGAATTAACATCTCAGGAATTCGGAAGATTTCTTCTTAAATAAAATGGATGGAAAGTGATTATAGGGTAAACTATTGGATTATAAGCAAACTATAACTATAATTATAGTTAGATTATTAGTTCATTAAAAAGGCTCTTTAAATTTAGCAGCAGGAAGCCAAAGGCCAGGTAAAGTATGAATTTTCTTAGTGCGTCTCCAAACATCGACAAAATTCACTTTTGCAGATGTTCCGATCTCTTCTCGATTTTCATAAAAGGATATTAAAATCCTATTTCTTTTTCAAAGTTTTCGAATTGATGCATTAAGATCTTCTCTCCACTCTTTATCAACCAACGTATTCAAGAAGTAATCTAGTATTATAAGCCTGCAGTTTCTTCTTTATATTGAAAAAGGCGAATTACTCTACCAGATTTATGCGAATAAAACATGTAATCATTACTCCGGCGAATATATTAATTTGTTGTAATTGGAATAATTGCTTGCCAATGTTGCAATATCTTTGAATGCAAATTTAGATGAACAGGAGTAATTTGAATTACTTCCAATCGACACGCTTAAAATTTTAATCATAGAAGTTCCTTTTTTTAATTAATAAATTAAATGAAATTAGAAGGTATCCTTTTAAAGAATGAAATTAGAAGGTATCCATTTAACAAATAAAAAAAAAGTTTTCATTTTCACTTATTTCGTACTAAAACAAGAACCCTTTGATTCTATATTATTTATTACGGTTGAAAATAAATGATCGTTATTCGCGTTTCAACAAAACGTTATTGCTCCTTCACTTTTGATGATGTTTTGGTGCACTCAACACTTAGATCGCATTCTGTCTCTTGAGATTATCTATATTGGGAAAGTGCCATAAAAGAACAAACCAAAGGTTGTTAAGGCGAAACGGAGTTATAAAATTTCTTTATTTATTATCCTCCGGTATCATTGCAGACTTAGTTTTCACCTGAATTCAGATAATAGAAATTGCATCTGTACAATTTGTGGCGTAATGAAAGCAAAATTTAATTGTAATTTAATATTGCAGAGGTAATATTATCATTCATTATCATGTGAATTGAAAAATTTATATTCAGATTTATTAATTACTTTATGGTTGTTTCAGCTTTAAGTTTTTCTTTTATTGTAATCTCCAATTTTTAAAGTATATAAAGATTCGATGAGAATACAACTCGCATCAAAATTATATAAAACTTAATTACTTATATTTTCATTTAATATGCTGTTTTATTTTTCAGACTTGAAATAAAATACATTTTCATTTATTTCTACATTTTAATCGATTCCTTAAGGAAACGATCTCAGGACCAACCGCTCCTTTAGTTTTTTACTATTTTTCTTTATTCTGAATTTATTTATGTTTAAAAATGCCGAAAAGTTCGAATAATATTCAGATTTCTCAAAATTAATTTCCTCTCCCGTCTAGATGTTTTTAGCTGTCATTTTAATTTAATTTCAATTAATTTTCAATTTTAATTTTACGGAATATCCCAAACGTATTTCACTCGCAGAATCATTTCAAGGGGGAATGGAGTTCTTTAAATTTTAGACAGTTTGTGAAAGAAAAACACTCCCTTTTAAGTACAGATAAATTATTGTATACATGATAATTCGAAACTTATGTTACAGAAGAATATGGTAGATAAAGGATATTAAAACGAACATTTATTAAGCAAAGAACTTCCTTCATCATTTCACAAGACCCCTCAAAACTAGTAGCATAAAATTCTTTGGGCTGCTGTTTGTACCAGGCGGTGCCTTTTGTATAGCTTCATCGCCGGGAAATTGATGTCCAGTCTTCTGGGATCATTAGGACATTTTGTTTACCCCAACTTCCGGCAGCGAGAGTAAACTGTAAATGCCGACTCCTACTGTAACATCTTCATAAAACTTTGCAATGCCATTTGACGGAAGCGACCAGAACCCTTCATCAAAAATGCGAAAAATCAACTGGGAAGTCTTCATGCATCCTCCGTGTAGCTCTTACCTTGCTTCAAGCGACTTCCATGTGTTCGGCTCTAAGCTGTACAAAGGGAATTCACCGCCTGATTCAGACAGCAGCCCAAAGAATTTTATGCTGCTGGTGAAATGACGGGACAAGTGCCTCATTGTATAAGGAGATATGTGGAGAAATAAAAATAGTTTTCAAGTCAGTATTATTATTATTTGGTTTCATTTCAGTATCCATTTGTAACATACTTAATGGCTTCCTCTCGTATTAGAACCTAGTGCGGTAGTCCTGGCTTCGGCAATGCGTGTGTTGTATACAAGAAAGGAGGCGTCAGTTCGAAGAATTTCTGTAAAGCACACGTTGTCAAACGTCATTGTTTGTTGTTTTCAGTGAAAGTTTAGTCATCCGAGAGTCAAGCACTGGTCATTGCATGAATGGTTGCTGCAACTGAAGCAAGTGTAAATACGCATGGAAATACGACACACATTGCTTAATAAAAAACGTTTGCTTTAGTACCTTCTATCTATCATGTTCTCTTGTAACATAAGTTCAGAATCACCCTGTTTATGACATGCTTTTCTCGGCATTTGTGTTTCTGTCATTGGCATAATTTCAATTTACTGCTTTCATTCTTTCTGTCATATTGTTAAGACAACGAGAGAAAATGAAAATAATAATTCAGTTATGTATATCCTTCGTTTTGTTTGTGATAATATTTTCATCCTAAATGGAAAGTTCTATAATCCTCATTGAAATTTTTTTAAATATTGCTTAAATTAAAGTGATCCAAGAGAAATTTGAATTTAAGTTCAGGATGTGCTTCGAAACGTTTGATAAAAATGAAACTGGGTCTTATTTCTTCTTAGTAAGGCAAAATTCAATAAAACAATGATTAACTCTGGAAATGAAAGGAGAGACTTTTCTTTAATTAAAAAAGGAGGATCTCTCGAAGAGGGAATTGGCTTCGGCGACTTTTATGCCGAGCTCAAGAAACCTTTGTCGTCGATTGTTTTAATTTCCGTTATTGCAAACGATGAACGCAATTAGCCTGATTCAAATTTCTTTTTTCATTATTTCTGTTCAAATATTTTCTCAAAAAAAATAGTTTTCTCCTTAATAAAGAGAACAATTATTAAAATATAATTTTTCAGTCTTGGGAATTTTGTTCGATTTTTTTTTTAAATGTTCAAAGCGGAAAACACCCAAAATGAAATTCTCATTTAATAGAAGTAAGCATTTCTTTTTTTAAAATAAATATTGAGCAAAATTTGAATCTATATTTGCGTTATTTTTCAATTGTCTTTTTCGACCCTATGAGAAAATGGAACATGTTTAAATAAGAACTGAAGAATGTAGACGACAGCTATCACATTAATCATAAAGTTGAGTAAAACTCAATATGACTTGAAGTAACTCGTAAAGTAAAGCGATTAATTTATATTAATGGTTATCATATTCTATTGCAACTTATTGCTCGCATGAAAGGGCAAAACCGGGTCGTTATTTGGGCATTAAAAATCGAATTAGGCTAATTGCGTTATCCTTTACAATAAATAATACAGGATAAAAAAATAAGTACAGAATATCCCCAAATAAACGATTAATCATCATTAATAAATTTATTTCGTATAAATATCATCATCATCATCTTCATATTCAACGGTTATCACTGCACTGCTGGATGTATGTCTCCTAAAAACAATTCCAATGTGCTCTATCTCGAGCGTTGCTTTTCCAATTGATGCCCACCTTTGCCAATTCATAATATCGTCGTTCCATATAGGATGGGGGGCGTCGTCTTGGTCTTTTAACATTTCCTGGGTACCAGTCGAGGATGGTTGTAGACCATCTGCTGTTTTGTCTTTGGCAACGTGTTCGGTCCATTCCATTTGAGTTTTCTCCAATATATCCTTTTATGCGAAGGACTGAAAAGTAATGAGCAGTGGCACGTAACAGAACAGATCATGATCAGAACTGCTGTGTGCATCATTTAATAGCTACATTCATCCACTACATAAATGCAACGAAGTGTTGAATTGTTCATTCGTTCTTTGTCAGTAGCCGCTGACCTGGCTTCGAGTGTGCCTCCTACGTCAATGCGTTTAAGAAAATGTGCAGTGATTAAATTTGCCAAATTTTAAGAGGGACTAAAGAGCATTTAATTCACATGGATGATGCAGGAAGTTGTCGTGAGGTCGTGGATTCAGTAAAAACTACCGGAATTTTTCATTGACAAGATGAGAAAACTGGTTCTTCGCTAGGAGGCATGTGTTGCTGTAAATGGTGACTTGTTGAAAAGTAAATGTTACTTTTTGTAGCGAATAAAATGAGCCTTCATAACTTATTTGTTTTATTTGAATATCGCTTTTCATTTGCGAGTTATGAGCGGCACTCGTATTACGATAATATACAGGGTTTAAATTATCTCCTTCAAAGAAACTACACTACCATGTAGACGAAATTCAGGCGATTAAAATGATATAAGACACTTGGGGGTCGCAAATCGCAAGCAACGCCGTAAAGTGAACCTCAAACTAAGCTGAATGGCGTGGCGCTGCGTAGCACAAGCCAAATTTTGGCGACCCCAAAATTTAAAAAAAAAAAACAAAAAAAAACACAGACATAACAAAATGACGGTACGTCAAAAGCTAATTGAACTACCAGTATTTGTTCATTTCCTCGATACCTTTTGATGAAAAACATGATAAATGCTATCGGTATTAAACAAGGTTGGTACTGCTCGTGCTACTGACTCCGGCGCGAGAGCAGAGTACTCACTTTGGAGCGGAAGGGAACCAGCCAGGCCGCGCCGCGCGAACACAGTCGCCCAAATTTGGCTCGTGCTACGCAGCGCCACGCCATTCAGCTTAGTTTGAGGTTCAATTTACGGCGTTGCTTGCGATTTGCGACCCCAAGTGTCTTATATCACTTTAATTGCCTGAATTTCTTCTACATCGTAGTGTAGTTTTTTTGAAGGAGATATTTTACACCCTGTATAATCTTTTCAACAATTAAATTAAAACAATAGTAAGATGTTTCTTACTAAAATTTATTAGCAGAGTGAATTTTGTAACACTTGAATTAGGAAAGTGAATGCACAGGGTCCTTCAGAATCAAAATAAAGACATATTGAAGAATGATCTCTCCATACAACAATCAGATTCGCATAGATATAAATAAATAAATTCTTCATCTATAAAAATAAAGCGAAAGTAATGAATGGTCTGATGGGGATCTTTACACGCCAAACCTCAGATGTTTAAATTATTCATGAAAATAGGAAAGAAAATACCACAGCCTGATGCGAACCAGGAAACCTTCTGCTACAAGTAAATATAAAAAGATCATGGCAGTTCCATATTTTTCTTAAATTTCTCGATATACATAATAAGTAAAGATGAAACAAGTAAAAGATGAAAAGCTGTCCGGGCGTTGAAAACATCTGAACAACGGGAGCTTTGTCTAGAGCAGGAGGGTATAAGAGCTTCTACGTCAAGGCAAGAAAAACTTTAAAAGAAAGAAGGACTTAAAGTATCCAGTGATGCTCCCAGGTGGTGAAGATAGATATCATTTTAATCTGAGGCACAACAAGAAGAGATTAAATAAAGTCCTGGGCGAGGCCGCGTTATCAGGCAAGTGTGCAATATAAGTTCATTAAGACTGATGGTTCCATCCCACATCTGAGAATTATAAAACAAAATAGAATTTTCAACAATACATAGAATTTCTGTTGTTCAGGCTTTTCTTATTGGGCGTCGGAAACATCTGAACAACAGCTTCTTCTATAGCAGGAAATTGTAGAATTACTGAAAACTAATTATTTATTTAACTTCTTGAGGTTGTTCTGTTTAACCTACAACTGTAATTATCACGGGCAACGCCGGGTGCCTCTGCTAGTAAGTAATATTAAATTAGCTTTTCTTTGTCATTGAGTTTTTTTAAAGGCGTGATGTTTGCCTTCTTAATGAAAATTACTTTTACGGTAAATAGTTCGAAAACGTCAATTAAGTGAATTTTTATGCCGAAAATCAAAATTCTTCTCTTTTGAAGTCTTTGACAAATAAAAAGTCCTAGCAGAAATGAATGTTAACGTCCGTTTAGACCGAGTACCAGAAATAAAATAAACCTGCTAAAATTTCTCATTCTTATAGTCAGCTGAAGAACACTTCTTAAGCCATTTCCAGCCATTGCTGAATAGATATAATAGACAATAATATAAAGATCTAAAGAATAATATAAAGAACACGGGCTTTAAAAATGTCTAACTGAAGAAGAGAGAGATTATATTTTCTTTACATAGCAATTCTCAGTTCTGAATTTCTTAAGCGAAAGCATCATTATTAAACGGTAACGTGCGATCATTATTCAGATTTTCGATTTTCAGCACAGGACTCGAATTACTAGTAACTTGAGATAGAACTTTTCGTCTTTTGACATTCGTGCCTTAGATAAAGTAAACAATCTTTTCTGTCTTTAGATTATAAAATTTATACAGAATGTAAACAAGTTTTTGCATCTATTGTAATTTGAATATTTATGTCTGAATTAAGAAAGAAGGCATGGGTTTAGAAAGCAGATAGCAATTTTTCTCTTGATTTAATAAAGGTTTCGAGATGAAGATATCCAAAATGACTTATTCTATCAAAATCAATCATTGCGTGTTCACCTGAGTATTAAGTCCACACGTGGCCGTTGGATTACATGGATTTACATTACATGTTAGAGCATAATCTTCAGTATTTACTTATTAATTTATGAGTTTTCATCAGCGTTCTGGTGGTTCAGAAAGGAGGAATTCCCGATCTGCGAGCTGCGTTTCTGCCCTCTCGTTGGGTTGAGTGTTTGTGGTATTTAGAGACGCTATTGCCAGAAAGTCATGGTCTATGTTCGAATCCAGATTGCAGATTTTTTTTTCGTTTTTCACCTGAATAAGATAGCTCTCTCGTATTACCCTTACTTCGCCTACTATAGCAACACCTCCTAGAAACAAAGCCTATGCACTAAATATTCATACATTGTTACATGATCATAAGAAGTCATAATTTAGGACTTACTATTGGTAGAAATACAATTAACAATGCCGTTTTATGATGATGTAACAATGTATGAATTTTCAGTGCACAGGCTTTCTTTTTAGGAGGTATTGATTATAGAGGTATAATGAGGGAGGGAATCTAGAGGCCATTTTCATCCAACATGAAACTATTATTTCTCTCAAAACTTTCATTTCTCCCAAATTAACTGTAGAGCTGAGCATCTTGCAAGGTAAAATATTACATATTTTGTAGTTTTCTATTTGGAATTTTACAAATTAAATGCTTTTTGCTTTTCTCTAATTTTTTTCTGTATCTACAAGTTCCTTCTCTATTCTTATTTACTATTAATGATCTTGGAATGATACATTGGTTAAATTGTCCATTTCCACTTTCCAAAAGGCTTGAATGTGTCCTCGTTGAAGTTCCTCTTCATATGCTTCCATACAGCTGAGTTTGAGTTTCAGATGTTTTCTCCTTCGCCAAAGAGATTCGGAAGCATCGGATGATTTGAGGAAGTGTTCGCATTTAAATGCTGCATCTGTTCTTTAACCGCAGTAAATGAACAATGAAGGAGAGGAAAAAATTCCGTTTTATTCCTCCAATATATCTTTTTTTGCCTTCACCCCGGCGTTCTCTTTTCCTCCAGTTTATCCAAAGAGTAAAAGCAAAACCGTAAAAAAATTTATGTCACGTTCAAATGCTTGTGCAGCAGTATCATGGCGTATTGAAATGTAAATGGCGTCCTTGAAAAACGAGTTTGCCCGCTCCATTTTATTCCACCCTCTAAAGGTGGCGGGACGAATGGCGGCCATTTTCATTGTTGTTCCGCGCATGACGTCATCAACCTCCTGCTCGTGACGAGGGAGAAAATCTTCGCCATCAACGATGCGGCACAGCAGGTGATTCATGTGGCGACAGGCGTTTCCGCCACAGGGATTTACTGACATAATGACCGTTGCCGAGACTTCAATATAAGAATTTTTTTCCTTCTTTAACGTTTTCTTATTATGATGAGCTTTTTCTTTATTCCATTGACAAAGTCTTGTGATATTTCTCGCTTCTCTTCGTGGTTAAACGGGAGGAAAATAAACAGGAATAAAATAATGAAACGCCTCTGGCGCTCGTGAATGCAAATCGAACGCGATTTGAATCGTGAATGCCTTGCCTCTTATGTGCACAATTTCGTGATACTAAGCTCTCGTGCATGACTCTTTGCTCTTTGGTTATATTCCTGAGCTCACCTTGTTACACTAATCCATGCAACTTTGTATTTTTTTCCTCTTCATGGAACATGGGAACGTGGAAGTTGGAAGCCATCGAAATTAGATTATTATGAAGCTAATTTATGACTTTGCATGTGCCGAAATTGGTACGCCAAGAGCTCGTTCTGCGTTTAACATATTTGAGTGATTACTGAGCCATTTTTCGGGACAGAACTCTCATCATCTCAATGCCATCCTACTTCTGGCTCTCAGAGTAGTCACGTTGAATATAAATCTTTAAAGGAAGAAATGACTAAAGTTATATAATATAATATCGACCATATTTCTTTAGAATAACTCATGGAAATATTTAGACTTGAGTATGATACTTAAGACATATTATTGACTTCATAATTTGTATACTCAACAAGCTAAAATAATATCTAATCTCCTCCATTTCCGAGTATTATATACGATACTCACATTTATTAAATAATTATAATTATCAACTGCGATAACCCAATTGGTAGAGGCGTCGGCCATGACAGTCGAGGTTCCTGGTTCGAATCCGGGTCGCAGAATTTTTCCTTCCATTTTTCAATCGAAAAATCACATTTATTGTTTTCGCACCATGTTACTGTTGTAGTGGAGTGCTCTCATGATATAATCTAAATTAAAGCATATCCAGAATTGTTCATGGCGGCTCTCACTTTGTCTTTACTGAAGATACGCCAATCAGGAGCTGGTTCAGATGAAGAAAAAAAAGTGAAAATCACTCGGCGGCAAGTCTGAATATAACGCGGATGGCAAATGTTTTGCATAGGTCTTGAATTTTGGCGGCAGTGTGCGGCGGGGCACTGTCTTGTACTGTTTTTTCATGGCATTTCTTCTTTACCTCCCGAGGACGCGGGTTCGATCCCTGCCGAGGACGACGAGGATTTTTTCAGGGGGAAAATCCTGAGATCACGCACTTCCTTCGGAAGGGAAGTAAAGCCGTTGGTCCCGTGTAGTCGTTTGCCGGCTGCACGTTAAAGAACCCTTGCGAGGCAAAATTTGCGGCCCCTATAACGCCGTCCTGAAATGACCATGGCAGTTGAAAAGGACGTTAATACCAAACAAACCAAACCAACCTCTTTACCTTTCAAAAGATGAATGAATGTCTGCAGAAGGTAGTTGCCCGTTTCTTTCGAAATGTTAATCACACGATTTGCTTTTCTGAATATGGCATTTGTGGCTTTCAAACTGATAAAAGTATTCAGCAGGAATGCGCACGATCGTGACCGTAGCACTACAGTATCAATCTTTACGAACGGAACTTCTTCGTACATTTTAGATACGCCTCGTAATTTGCAAGTTTGAAATCTATCATAGAATCAAATTCCAGGTTTTTGCTTAGGCATTAAATGTCATTCGCACGGGTTAAGCTAGTAATAATATAATTAATATAATGTCTATATGCTTTATTTATTTTTTATTTTATTTTATTTTATTTTATTTTATTTTATTTTATTTTAATGACATTGTTAAGTAAGTGAGGCCGACGTGTTGGGTCTCCGGTAGGTTATAAATAAAGTTATTCTACGTTGTAATAACTTTATTTAATTCCAATTTCATTTTCCGTTCTGTCTTATGAGGAGATTGAATATTTTTTCACCTGCTCAAAACCTTACTTGATACCATACTTGAAAACAACTGATAACCAACTGACCTTCGCCATTCCTTCCCCTTCCGTTCTTGAACATCTACATAATCTAGCGACAGTAATACCTATCATGTGTCTCAATGTCATTGCTGCTTATCGCAGTCTGGGATTTCGATGAAAAAAATAGTAGCCCTGACTTTGTAAGTGACCCTTGTTATCGAATCTGGAATAGTTTGAAATTATTAAAGAAATACATGGAGTATAAAGAATGTTTACTCGGGGATATTTGGAGATATAACTGAACAGTTGTCTAGTAAACTTTGATACCGTTGTTAATGATAATCAGTTTTAAAGTTTTACAGTAATCACGAATTCAAAACTATTCTGCAGTAGAAAAAAGTTTTCATTTACATTAAACTGCGGTATCGGAATTTACCAAATCTTAAGAATGCAATGCTTAGGCTTTTCCAAGGATGTTGAAAAGCAATTCTTTTTTCACCAGAATAGGAAATTACAAGCTAAGGTATGCATACTTTTTTATATATTCTAGATTTATTTACAATTGTTCACACTGTTTTCCTTTATAATTTTGCCATTCCATTGTGCAATGACAATATAGACTTCATCAAGCAAACCATTTAATTTCTAAAACTACTCGTAGACATTGGAATTAAAGTTTAAAGTAACATGATTAGGAAGCGAAAGAACATAAAATAAGCAATATAACGACTAAATCCAACTGTTTTCTAAAAAAATAACAAATTAGCTCTTGTGTCTTCTATTGAATTAAAGTTGACTCCATGGATTCCTGCAGTTTTCTCTCTAACTGGTACGATAAATCAACCTTAGAATAAACAGTGCACCATATAACGCCCCAGTCATTCATGTTTAACGAGTGTATTCATAGCTTTAATATGATATTGAGCTACAAACAGTTTCATTTTATATTATCTCTTTGTCTGGTTTGTAATGATTTTATGCGTTTACGGCAAAAATTATTCTGTTTTTATTTGAAAATTATTAGGTTATATTAAAAGCATTAGTTAAATGAATCATACGAATAACAAGAATTGTTTAAATGAATCAGTGGGCATATGTTAAAGATTTTTTAAAAACACCAAGTATCAAACTAAAGGAAACTTAGACTAACTAAATTCATTAATTAGGTTTTGATTAGTCTGACGATCCGTTCAATTGGTTGAAATCATTCACTTCTAAACATTCATCAGCCACCAATCACAACAGGAATTTCCTGCGTGGACAATAGTTTTATAAGGTCTAAGGAAGTTCTGAAGTTTTTCAAACTTCATCAGCTTTGGTTTGAACCGGGAATCTCAAACATCAAAGGGAAACACGCTTATTATTACCACCTCCGAGGCTCTATTGCTCCTCTTTGGAATGTTATTGATCGAATGTTCAATGAAAATTTGCTAACGGGTCATTTGAAGGAGAATTTAAAATCAATTGTATACGAATATTACGAGAGTTAACAGGAAATTACAAACGCTGAATGTTTATTTACTCGAACCCCATTGAGTCATTTATGATATTTATCAAACAACTATAAACTAATTGATTTTAGTCCAAATGAAATAGTTTATATTATTTTCTGGTTTTCATTAAAAACTGCTGTAACTTTTCAACAATTTCGCAAACTTAAATACTGAAGACTAGCCAATGACACAATGCTAATGAGAAAATATTTTTTAATCTTAGAAACAAAATTTATTACATTCGATGATGCTGTATCTTAGGCCGTATACAATGTAAACAAAAAGTTTCAGTACTGACGCTCGTAAAACAGTACAAGTGGCGCCATCTCTGCGTGACAAATGGAATCAGGCAGCAACAACCTTGGGACACACACATATGGAGTTTCATTCAGTTTCGACGACTTCTGACTTGTGGGCGTTCATTCGTGTAAAGTGTGTTTGTGTGATTTGTCATCTTGTAAGGCCAGAATTGTTGGACAGCGGAAAGTGATGGTTGTTGCACGACAATGCACTGTCTCACAAGTCCATCATCTTGACGAGAAGGCAGGTTGTACTCATCTGATTAGTCTGGAGGGGGGGGGGGGCACGACAAAATTTCTTTGTCATTAAATGAAAATTTCATTGATTTTACTTCACTGGATTTAATATCCTTCAAGAAAATGAGGAGAAAAAATAAGCGGCAATTGATGAGGAACTAAAGTTGAATTACATACAAAGAGTAAACGTTTTAATAGATATGCAATGTGAAGTAGTAAAGGTATTTCAAAGCGCTTATGTGTATTATAGATAGTTTATTTATCTGCTGAACTCAGAAGTATAATAAATATATAAACGAATCTAGAATTAATAGACGTCCCTCTTTAATCGGATACTTTAAAATTTAACAGTTTCAATTGCTTGGGCAAGTTATCTTTATTGAAAATAAAACTACGGTTAGCATGACCAAAACAGTAAAATATATGGAAATTCTCTGATAGAAACCGCATCTGCGATATTCCACTCCAAATGGTGTTAAATTTATACGCCTAATGGAGACGATTCGAAAAGACGAAATTGTGAAATTTTGTAGTTTTATGTGGCAACTGTGTCCGGAAAATTTAATTGTCCGCGAGATGTCGGACGACATTCGGGGAAATTGTTTCCGCCGAACGTGATTCATTGCATCGATTGATTTCTGCTCTTATTGTTCTAATTGATTTTCACGCTTTGCTTTCGATGAGAAACCTAGAATGTTAAAGACAATTAGAATTTTCCATAATTCACTAGCAATTTAGCAATTTTTAAATTTACAATTAATTAGCGAATCGCTGGACTTGAATTGCTCTGAACACTGGAAGAGGGTTTTCCTTAAATTGAGATGAAGTGATAATCAATTTTATTGACGCGTTATTTGCATTTATTCCATCCTAGTTCACTCGCTGTTATTAATACAAAAGGGCATATTAATCTAAGTTAATTCCTAAATAATTAAAGGTATCGACTTTCATTTCTAACATTGAAATTACATTTTAGATATTAAGCAAAAAACTTATTGCTAGTAAAATCATCTTTCATACCACGATAATCAAAGACACTGGAGTTGTCGTCAAAAACTGCCTGATTGACCCTTGTTTTGGGATTACATGTTTGCTGTTATCTTCTGATCACTCACAAGGTAACCATCCGAACCAGTACAAGCAACTCTGTTTTCGCGCAAGCATATTTTGGAAGCGATGACTTTGCGCGTTGGTGGTAGCGGAACTGAGAAGAAAAAAAAGCACATGATGGTAAAGGGGAAGCAAAATCGTTAACGGCGGTCGCCAAAGAATTGCAGCTACAGCAGTGTTATAAGCAAAAAACTTTAACTTTGATGTACAATTTTTCGTCTCGAACAATTTATAAGATGATTAAGCATTCATGAATATTTTTTAAATTTGAAATCATAAAACATCGCGGTACCACAGAATAACAATAATATTATTCTGTGGCGATACATACCTCGTCACCAACGCATATTCGTATTCTTGGCCGCTGATCCCATTAGATCACTCGACAGCCTTGCCTTCGTTTCACTCGCGAATGCTTGACGTCAGCCTCGGAAAATTTAAGAAGATTATCAAACTAATTAATAAAATAAATAATAAATTAAGGAAATGATTATTAATTACTAAAAAATTTTTTATTAGATTGAAATTAGGTAATTTTAATAATCTAGTTTTAAAAAAAGTTTGTTTAGAAAGTTCTGAACAAAAATAAGTCTGTTTAGAATAAATTTTGGAGCGTGTTTTCATTCCACCAGTTGAGGGGCAATTTGCTGACAGTGAGATGGTTCTTCAGTAGAATGATGCACCTTCCCATCGAGCAAATAAGGTTCATGAATGACTTAAAGAACAACAAATTAAGAGTGCATTTATTTTTTTACATTATTTTTGTTGAATACGTGAATAATTTTTCTATAGGAACAAAATTATCCCTCAACGGTCTTTCAATTGTATCTAATACAGACAGTTTCTTCCCACAACGATTATACCTCATGAAATATGATCTGTTTCATCGCAGATTAATATGATCTGTTTCATCAGTTCGAGTCTTATAAGTCATCTTTCATATTCCTTATATTTCGCTTTCCAATGACGATCATATTCAACGTTTTCTATGGCAACAGGTAAGTCGAAAAAAACTCTTACTAAGAAAGAAATTTGAATTCTGCAGATATATTTCAGCCTTTACTTTTTCTCTCAAAAGACCGCTCGCCGAGATTCTATTTCGTTTCGTTAATGCACAATTTATACATGACAATGCATTTCAGGTGCTTTTTCTGTTTTAAATTCAGAGCAAATAGCGCCCAGTGATTGAACTCTCCCGGCCCATATGGGATATTTCCCACATTTCCCTTTTGATGAATGCCGCGCAACCTCTTGCTTCATTCTTTATTGCAGACGATGACTCCGATTCATCTTCTCCATTAACTATTTTTTTCCTTTTTTTTTTCTTTTATCTAAAGTTCGTCCGCTTTCATCTCAAGATTGAGAAGCTTTTTCTCTGATTTTACAATTCTTGACCGAGCTGACACCCTTATTTCCAATTTTTACTCGAAAATTTCTCATCCATTCTCCCTAATCATCAAGACGCTTTAGCAAGAATGTTAAGAGTACTTTTTGGACTTATTAGCCCAGATCAAATAAAATGAATGAATTAATTAATTTTATATAGGCATACTGATTAATCGTCAGTACAATTCTTAATTTTTAAAAAAAGATGAAAACGTATGTAAATTGATTTACAATTGACCTTCGCATGATAAGTCGTAAATTAATTGCTTCCATGAGATTATCGGATATGTGTAATTTGTAGATTAATTTATTGCAGAAGTAGTTAATTTCGCCATCACGTCGCACTCATGATATTCAAATAATGGATTTTCAGAACTTTATATTTTTCGTTTTAGATATCTTAAATCTCTTAAATTCATAGCTAAGTTGTGAAATGAGGCTACTGTGTGTAGATCTGACAAGCTATGTTCACGAATTCGGAATGAAATTTGCAGTGAATTTTTTACATCGATCTGATCAACTAGTTGCGCTCTTCACAATAAACTGATATGGCGACCTAAGCCACATGGATCGGTGGAAATCCGATCTACAAGTTCCTACAGAAAAGCTCGAACAACTCGTCGTATTTATCTCGGATGGTCAGCCTTTACGTCTTCTGTCAGATGGACACTCGGATTTCCCTGAATAATGAGTATTACAAACGCCATTATTTCGTATATTGGGTTGGAAAGAAAGTTCCCGCACAGTGTTTATTAATGACCAAATACACGGGAACAATGCAGCGAAAGGCACATAACAACCTATAATGTGTTCACCGTTACTGTCAAAGATGGGGTAGATCATGGAAACCTATGTAGTAAAACGCAACTGGTTTCCCATCGAAGAAGTCGCCTACTGTAGTTGTGAGATCCGCATCAGTTGCCCGGAAAAGTGGTAGTATGTAGGCGCAAGGTCGGGGCTAGGTGAACCTCCCACTCTAGCTCCAACGGGTCACATTTGCAAAGTATTGTCACGCGTTGTCGTGAGAAAGGTGGCATCAGTCATTTCAGAACGTTTTTTTGCAATTGCGTCTGCCACAGGTTGGTCACACAGTAGGTGAGCGTTGGTCTGATTGCGTAGCAACATTTCCCAGTGAATCACGCCCCTCACATTTCACCAAACACAAATATGAGCCGACTTCTAAGTTGATCTTGGAGGTTGAATTCGCCACGCTAAAACTTCGCAAACCAAACGTAGGCTGTGCGACGACCTACTGTGCCATCTCCAAATGCTCTGTTGATGCGCCGTTGCGATTGGCCAGCGTTCAGGCCGGACTTGAAATTTTACGATCACAGGGTACTAGCTGTTCACGGGATACAATCACTTTCAAAGTGTGAATAGTGTCTCCAGCTCTGCAAGGAAACAACGGCTGTATTAGACGTCATTGCATGTGCTTGCATATATCTCCATCGCCACGTAATCGTATTTAGAACGGTTGTGCGGGAACTTTCTTTCCAACCCAATAGTTATGCGCTATTCTTTCTAAAACAAACGAGCTCTTGAACATATAGCTCGTTTTTCTTTAATGGGAATGTACATGAAAAAAAAAAGTTTACTAAATTTCATGAGACATAGTAAGAACCCTTGTATAAATATATGTATTATTCAAGCTTATCCCATATTAACATTTTTTAAAATAATATGAAGGAAAAACTCACATGTGGTGTATTGACATTTTGATCAAAGACTTCAAACGTTAGAAATCCGTGCAAATTTAAATTTTTGAATAGGTATCCTATGTAATACATATTCTGGAATATGGTTTTAGAAATTAAAAAAGGCAATTTCACGTTTAAAACAAGGATGTAAAATCTCTTACCAGCAATGAAGAAATTTGCTTTTGGCTTCAGGCCAGTTAATGTTAATGGAGAATATGTTGAATATGGGACGAAGGTTTTACACGGCTCATGTATGTATAACAAGTTTAATTATTTTCCAGTGTTCGCCATTTTTACTTCTTTGCCAATCAATTGGTGATTAACTCTCACTCATATTAATATCACATTGCAGTTTAAAGATTGTCTTTACTTCATATTAAAGTATAGAATATTATTCTGTTTTTAAAGCCGAAGTATTATAGCATTGCAGTATTCAATAGCGCAGATCGTTAATCTCCATTAGCGTCTGTTGTTCCCCTTGAAATTAACGATCGTTGCGCGCGGCTTTCTTTAAACTGAATGCAAAAGATTAAATTTTTACGAGAATACCTTCACAAGATATAACTTAATCAATAAAATTACCTTTATAAACCTTTGGTTTTCATGAGAAAATGACATTTACCCAATTAAAATAACATTTGATGTATGATATCATATTATGTCAACCACCTAGGTGTCAGAGCGATATTAGGTGTATTAGCCCCGTGAGAAATAAGACTGCTTTATGCTAACACAACAGCGCTTAAATTAATGGGACTAAATGGATAATTGTAATTATACGTCATTAATTTATTTAAGCTATTGGCTGCCTTAATTGGTCATTGAAATCTCCCGTCCATCAACAGCTAGTTAATCTAGTCTGATTTTTTTAAAGTGAAATTTTAATATACCTTCTCCATTAAGAGCAGGATAAAGTTTAATTAGTTTTATGGTTTAATAATTTTGATTATTAACTGTGGTTTACAATAAATGGTAATTTGATGTCAAAAGTCTCTCCAAAACAGAAATATTTTTGTTTACCTACATCTTTAAGCGAGCTTTAGCACCTTTTGCTATCGATCAAATTTAACAAGGTTACTAAATCTGATAGCAAATGATCGATTTATGCAAATATAATACAGAATGCCAGTATTGTGTCTTCTGTTATTATACAATATGTTCATGGATTAGACAAATAATGACAACATCTCTTAGAGTAAGGAGAATCTTATTAATATTGTTTAGATCCGCCGCTTCAATTGCTGACTATATTCGCTTGAAAATAGAAGCATTTAAGTCATGAAAGCGGTTAACGGAACTTGAGAGATGTAGGACGGGGATATCAATTCTAATGGTTTTCTAAACCATACCAAAGTAGCTCGATGATGTTGAGATCTGGCGATGCGCCGGTCAGGGAAGAAGTTTAACCTCGTCTTTATGCTCCTCAAACAAGGATTAGACATTAACAGCTTGGTTGCCTCGTCCCATAGAACTAACTCCATGTGACCTATAGCTGTTTGGATATTTGAAGCCCAAGGTCTATCTTGGTAGGTTCTCGAACCTGACTATCATAAAGGTAAAGGACTATGATGAATATCCCTGGTGTAGCGGCTTGGAAATGGCATTGTCAATATGGAATATGCCATCTCTTGCGGCAAACAGCCTCTCCACTATGCTGCACGTAGTTGATCAAGATGTGCTCATCACTCTGCATCAAATAATTGGGCCTGCAAAAAGTCAGAAAATTAATTTTTGATTTGGTGATAAATTTTCATTGGTCTGCGTTAGATATCGCCCTAACGTAATTCAGTTATCTCGCTTTCTGTTAAATATAATCCAAATTTATTTCTGAACCAGGAACCTTCGGCTAATTGCGCCTACGCTCTAACCAATTAAGCTACTGTGGGCTTGGAAGTATTACACTATCTACAGTAAATGTTCTTTGGGCTGATAGAGCAGTCACTTCACTTTGCCAAAGCCAAACGTTTCTGGTTCCAGCCCAGGCTGTAGAATTTTCTTTCATATTTTCATTTATAATTTAAACATCTGAGGTATGGCGTTTAAATAAATCCTCATCAGCTACATTTACTCAGCTTTTGTTTTAGCGTTGTCATATTTTTAAATCAGTTTCTGTTAAAAAGAAAAATAAATAAATGTCTGTGCGTCTGATTGTGCGGAAGAAGGAAAAGCTCTAGAATCTCTAAGGCTCTTATACAATGAAGTGACCGCCATAGAGACGGGCCTTAAGATACGGTTGATATTTCCCTCCTTATTTAATTCAATATGGCCCGTATTCTCCTTTCCCTCCTTCCGGTTCCCTGTCACTCACATTTCTTTTCTCTTCAACTTTATTATTTTCGTTTCTTCTCATTTCTTTTAATCTTTTTCTTCTTTTTCTGGCGAATTTTACGCAACGTCTCCCCCACAAATTGCTTTCTCCCAAGCCGTGTCCGTTGTGGGTATTTTTGTGTTATTTTATCATTAAGATGAAGAGGGCTTTGAATGACGAAGAGATATCAACACTCTTACTTTCACTTGTTCTTAACGACAAAAGGAAGAAAAAATTTAGCGGAAATTCTTTCCTCCAATTTTTCACATTTCCTGCGAAGTGTGCGAAAGCGCTCTTAAGTGAGATCACTTTTCGAAAGAATTTTAAAAATTTATTCTTAAAACATCCTTGTCTTAATTTGACGATAAATATTTTCCGCGTACGGTATGTGTGACCGAATGCCAACATTTATTTATCGAAATGAATGCGCTATCCTGTAATTAATTAATGGGTTGTTCTTTCTTTAATCCAATTTTCTGCAGCAATATAAACTTAAAGAAACTATCTCCTCCATAGTAATTTTTTGAATTTACAACCATTTAAATAAGAAAAAAGGAAACAAAGGTAAACATTACTAGAGCAAATTATGTTGAATTTTATTGTGTACGTTTAATTATTAACATATTTAACTAGCAATATTCAAATGCGCTGTTTGTTGCATCTTGCAATATTAATCTCGAAATTAACTTCATTTCATTGCTCCATAATTATCGTACCATTTAAGGTGCATTCCATTGTTGAAAAGCGAATAAAGATTATTTAATATAATTGTGCCAAGCTCTATTCTAATAAGTCGATGGTCCGATGCAGTGACACACGTAATAGAGATAAACCTTTTTATACTCCCGAATTACCTATCCAACAGAAGACAGGAACATTCAGACGGTAAAGTGTTATGATTAATTTTTTCAAATATTACACATTCATCATCATCATCATCATCATCATCACCATCATATTCAAAGTTCATCAGTCCACTGGAGAATGTATGTCTCCTTTAAGCATTTCCAATGTGCTCTGTCTTGGGTCTTCTTTTCCAGTTGATGCCCAGCAGTTTCCTGATATCGTCGATCCACTTGGTGTGGGTCGTCGTCGTGGTCTTCTAACATTTCCTGAATACCAATCGAGGACGACTGTCTTCCGGCAATGTGTCCAGCCCATTGTCATTTGCGTGTGGCATCTGCTTTATGACGTCGAATACTTTCGTTTGTTCTCGAATCCAAGTGGTCCGTTTTTTGTCCCTCCTTCTGATACCTAGCATACTTCGTTCCATGCTTCTCTGGAGAAGTTCAAGTAACTCGGAACTACATTTACGAGTGATGGGCGGCTGGTCAGAGAATTGGATGCTCGGATCGTGAGCAAGCTGTCACATGCAAACTGTGGCAATCCGTGGAAACGAAACGTGAGCAATGCCAAGGTCTCCGTTTTCAAAGAAACCTTTGCGGATATAATCTCCATTTATAATTGGGAGGAGACCTCCGAATTTCCGAAATCTCGGAAGGGAGAATTACGGCCGTTTTCCTCACCAAGAATTAACCCTCGAATGAGCTTTGACTAATACCGTTGTATTCACCTTGAGAAAATTCCCGGATTAAGTATCGCATTTAATTCACCATTTGATTCAAAGTTGTCCGAGGATTGCCTCTGAAATCGAAAATTGACGCATGCGCAGTTGGTTGAAACATGATGGTCGAGTCTACAGTAACTCAGACGATTTAGTATTTCTTCAAAAATCTGATTTGTTTAAGAAGATTCGACCTCGAAAAATATTTTCCCTTAAAAAGTATGAATAACTTGATTAGATTTTTATTGTCGCTATAAACTAAATAAAGAATCTTCCAAGTGTTTCTGCCCTCAGTTCGCTAACGAGCAAGATAAAAATAAATCTCACAAATAAACTGTCTTGCTCTTTGAAGTCAATAATTATGTAGCAGTTACGTCCAATGACTACTTTTTATATCATTACTTAATCCTGTATTTACCGATATTATCTTTACCTAGAAGTAAACTTGATAGGTCTGTTTATGACTTGATGAGCAGTTGCATAGTGATTGGAAAGCGAAAACACTAATTGCTCTTCACCCTGTGCATCAAAAATGCGCATACTGTCGTCGCGTCGTGACAAATCAAAAAGTCTTACAAAGAATCGTGAATTAAGTTCGAAAACCACTCAATTCGTCGTTGGTGAATACGAAGTATAATCTTGAATAAAGTAATTCTGAATCTTTGATTAATTGAATCCTCCGTTGGTGAATACGGTTGTTAATGTCCAATCCGCATTTTCAGGAAGTGCAGCCCGCAAGTAACCAGGTGGTATGTATGGATTGGGCCATTAACCCTCAAAAGGACAAAAAGACAGATATAAACTGACAACTGCAGCAATCAGTAATGTATGAAGTCACTGGGTGCTAAGAATCTCTGGCCTGGTTCAGGCTGCCACAAGATGCTAATTAAAATATTATATTACTTAGTTGAAAATTCATGATAAAATACAAGCTTACATGTCTATATGAAACGAGTTGTTGTTCAAATTGTTCAGATTGGCAAAGGAACGTCTAGACTTCTCAAAACAATAGAAGCTCTTTTAAACTTTCAACACTGTAATATCCGCTATACATTCAGCTTTTCTCGGATATCACAAGATAAACTTGCCAGTTGAATGATTTACACGATCACCATTCATTTTCATAGGAAAGCCTATGGCTTTGGACAAGTCGTGCAATATAATTTAGAGAATTTACTTACTTACTTACTTTTCAAACCCGCTTATCCGTTAGGGTCGCGGGGGCAGCAGCCCTATGGAGGATCTCCAGCGATCGCGATCTTCCGCCTTCAGGCGCATGTCCTCCCTGGTAATATCCAAGCGACTCGAACCCAGATTCTCCATGTAGTCTAGCCACCTGGTTCTAGGCC
Source organism: Rhysida immarginata (assembly GCA_023313115.1). Taxonomy (NCBI): domain Eukaryota; kingdom Metazoa; phylum Arthropoda; class Chilopoda; order Scolopendromorpha; family Scolopendridae; genus Rhysida; species Rhysida immarginata. The sequence continues at coordinate 668,019 of JAHWFO010055510.1, read as the reverse complement.
AACCCCTTGGTCTCTTACCCACCGGCTTGGAAAATAACAACTGCCTAGGAAGACTAGTTTGCGGCATACGTATCACGTGGCCATACCAGCGCAACTGAGATCTCTCAATGCGGAGAAGATTTAGAGAATTTCAATAACAAATATTTGAAATTCCGTTCATCGGCCGCGTTGTTAGAAAATTTAAGGTATTGAATTTCAGTAAAAAATACATGCTTGAGAGAAATACGTGCTTTTTGTGCAAATAATTTTTTTCTCAATCACATCGCTATAGATTAAAAGGAATTTGAGTTTTATTTCGTACATTAAATTTCCTGAAGTTTTACTCGATTATTATTTTCATTAATAATAAATTTTGTAAAATATCTTGCAAAAGCGATGTCAGTACTAACTTCTGTTGCTAAGTTTTCCTCAAAATACCTTTGCGTGAAGAAAAGTTGAAGCTTTTGGAACTTGTTTCCTTCCTTTTCCACTTACCTCCGTCAATTTTTTCCTCCTTTTTCAAAGTTGATTGCAGAAGTGAAAGAGTTTGAACAGGAAAAGAGCAGGCAGCGTTTCCAAAGGTAATAATCATCATCATCACAACCACTACCACCACCTCAACCACCGACGTTCCTTAAGAGTTAAAGAGTCCCTTTACCTTTACTCGCCGTCATTTTCCCGCCACCTTTCCATCGTTCGCTTGAATAATGGTTGGGTCGGTTGATCTGGCTTCCATTGTGGATTAGAGAGACGCCTAGTCGGGTCCCTTAAGAGGATTTCGCCGACCGCCATTACGGTGATTGAGCGACAACTTCAACGCACTAACAGATGACGGACGTTTGTTAATCCTCCTGCGAATTAAGGTTCCTATATCCCTCACTTGGAGTTTTCTATACAAATAGCTAGGTGAGATCGTTAGTACATTGAATGCCTGGCGCTATTTTGAATTTAATTCTCCTTTAGCGTAAATCCATTTTGAATAGGAATCGTTAATTCGTCGCTGTTTCTGATTTTGGTTGTGTTTACATCCTTTTTTGGTTTTTAAATAATTTACTTAAAAAATCATTACGATTCGCTTATACGTTTCTTTCATCCGGTTTGTTTATCACACATGAATGCCGAAATGCCTATCGTGATAATCCTTGTTGGTCGAGATCGCGAGCTTATAAATAGCTGAGGAAATGAAATTTTCTGAACATGCTTAGAATTCTGTGAGCATGCTTACTCCGATAGAAAATTAAAAACCATGAATTTCTTATAGTCTCTAATAATCATTAGGATTATTTAGCTCACTTTGGCGCTTAATCGTATCATGTTTACTTGTTCGTAGAATATTGGCGATATCTTTCATTTTCTATTTTACAAATTCTTTTTATCTAATTGCAAGGCTTTCTCATTTTTCTTTACTGGTAATGCTATGCGCTGGTGTCGACTTTCTACTGACGGTACCTTATCGGTCATTGTGCCTACCGAATTTAAGTCTTTCTGAAAGCTTTCTCATAGGAGCTTGTGGTAACATTTCCACAACCGTTTCGCCTCTAAATAAGAGTACTTATTTCTGGCACGGACAATCTCCCTCTCGGTCATCCATATCGGACAATCTCTAGAAATCAGGGAATGGTCTCCCTTGCAATTGTTATACTAATTTGTATCACCGCAATTATCTCTTTCATGTCCTTCATTGCCACTTTTGCTGCAGAGGACTAAAAATCGGTAATTTGGCTTTGTATGTCTAACTTCAAACACTGACTAGAAGCATCGTAAAGGGTTGGGAACTAAGGGTCTAACCCTATCTCACAAATATACCAATTTAATTTATAAAAAGGGTGATTCCAGTAATTATGTAAACTATAGACCCATTTCATCACTGCCTATATTTTCTAAGATTTACGAGAGGATTTTTCACCGGCATTTATTGCAGTACATCAATAGCATGAAGTTCATTGATCCAAACCAACACGGTTTTGTGTCTAGGAAGAGCACAGAAACAGCTTGTTATGAACTTGTAGAATACATTTCCACCGAGAATATTCGGTAGCTGCTTTATTTATGGATTTCAAGAAAGCCTTCGATTCTGTTTCAATTCCAGTACTTTTAACCAAATTGTGGAATCAATATCATATCAACGGTTCCCCCTTGGCCTGGATTGCGAGGTTTCTTACAGAAAGGGAATACTTTATGACCAGTTCTGGTTTGGAATCCAACGTTGTCTGTAGAAACTGTGGGGTGCCGCAGGGATCAGTATTATCTCCAATCTTGTTTGTTTTGTTTATCAACGATCTACGTGTAATCTACGTGCTGTTAAAGAATACTGATGATGTTGTCTTGTTGGCAGCAAATAACGACTCTTCTTGCCTTATGGCCACTCTAAATGTTGCGTCAGCCGAACTATCTAAATGCTGTTCCGAAAATAAGCTGACGATTAATCTTGATAAAACTAAGCTTATGTTTTTTTCATCAGAAGAATAAAAGATCTATCCCTGTTGCTTCTATATTGTATATTAAAAACCAGCGTATTGGATTACTTAAATCTTTTAGATATCTTGGTTTGGAACCCTCGTATAATTTAACGTGGGATCTTCACATTGAGGAGTTAATGTCTAAGTTAAATCGTTATATGAGAATGATCTCGCGCCTACATTATCTACCCAGTGATATTTTACTTTTGTTATACAAATCGTTGATACTGTCGAACCTTTGTTACTGTACGGTATTTTGGGGAACCACAACAGCGTCTAATCTCTCTTGAATTTTGAAGTTACAAAAATGGTTCCTTCGAATTCTATATCGCATTCCATCATCTTCTTCGGTTACTGATAAGTTTCGAATTTTTGGTATGCTTACGATCTATCAAATCATAAGATTACAAATATGTTCCTTTGTTCATAAGGTTATTATTATTAACCTTTGTTAATAAGGTTATTAATTCGGCATTAGATATTTTCTCTCAAACTGTTATCGTTCATATTAGTGATACGCATAAATATCAGATCCGTCAATCTAACGACCTAAAAATACCTAATCTAAACGGAATTATCAGAACAATTGTGTTTCGTATTCTGGAGTAGCTCTTTGGGCTGCGTTATCCCGAGAGCTTCGGGATATTATCGGTTATCCGCTGTTTCGTAAAATATTAAAACGTCACATTATCAATCAGTCTTAAATTAGAATTTGCATAGTTAAGTTTGAGTTTTAGTTTGACTGTTCCTTTTGTTTATATTAATAAAATTTCTAACATACTAAAATCATTAAATCTAATTATTTAGTTTAGGTTTTGTTGGTCCTCTGGGTTCTCACTAGTCGGTCTTTGGCCATACATGATCACAGAGGTCACCGTTTGTATATTTATTAAATAAATAAATAAATAAATAAATAAATAAATAAATAAATAAATGATGATTTAGGGAGGGTGTTGGCTTCATAGGTATGAAGGAGTTGGTGGATTGTAATTTACCAGTCTTCTTAGACAAGATTAATATGATGTCTCTAATCCCTGATCCATCAATTCTTTTAAAAGAATATCATCATAGAGGACCCATAGTTCTTTGCTGAAAAACACCCCTTGCAAAAATTAAGGATAGGGTGTGCGAATATATTTATCTTTATGCCACCCAAGGATCATTCTTTAAAGAACGCCTCTGCTTGTTTATAGGTAACAACCTCTATTAATGCACTACATTAATGTACAAGGTCTTTATAATTAAAGTTCCATTTTGACATGGCCATAAAAAGAACTACTGGACCAAAAGCTATAATACTTGGTAATATTATACAAGAGGGCATGGGAAGTTTATACCCACCAAAAAAAATTAGTTCAAAAGGTCACCACCAGCATGGAATGGCGCTGTATGCAATATTCGTATACGAAATTAGACACGAAGACACAGGTTAACAAGTCTTTAATCGTTACTAAAATTAGTTACATGTTGAATGTGGCCTCCACCATTTACTGAAAGCAGGTTACACCGGATTACTGCGTTCTCAACTGTAGCTTGTAGCATATCAGGAGGAATGTTGCGCACCTGTCGGCGTATCGCATCTTTCAGTTCCGCCAAATTCCTGACGTTATCACCATAAACAGTGGCTTTGAGGTAACCCCAGAGCCAGAAGTCACAGGGGTTGATATCTGGTGACCGGAGTGGCCAAGAAAGGGGGAAGTTTCGGCCTATAATCCGTTCATCTGTGAAATGTTGCTGAAGTAACTGTTTGACACATGTACCAATATGAGGTGGAGCCCCATCCTGCATAAAAATCGTTGTGTCTAAAATGCCACGTTGCTGAAGTTCTGGTATCACAAAACTTCTTAGCATCGACGCCATGCAGCAGTAGTCACAGTGCATGTCACGAGTCCATCTCTCGACTGCTCTTCAAAAAAATACGGTCCAATTATGATATTTGTTGTCATATCACACCACACGGTAACTTTAGGAGAATGCAGTGGAATTTGATGGAAAACATGAGGGGGACTGGTGGCCCAAATCCTGCAGTTATGGTTGTTGACATCCCCATTCAGGTAAAAATGGGCCTCGTCCGTCCACAAAATGTTCCATGGCCAATGCTCGTCCACCTCCATCTGTGAAAGGAATTCCAATGCGAAGGTTTGAGTTGTTGGACAAGGTGGATTTTGTATGGGTAGTACCGCAGCACTTTACGTACGATCTTGTACACCGTACTCAGTGGTAAGTCCATTCGACGTGCAACAGCACTTACGCTGCACGCCCCTTGTGAGGTTTCCATTTTTGCTTCCTCTACGGCTACTGAAACAGCCTCCACGGTTGCCTCGGAGACGGGTTTCCTTCCTCGGCCAGGTGCCACCGATAACAAACCTGTGGCTTCAAACTTTGTCATCATCTTCTTCAAACTCTGCGGTGCCATTGGCCCCCGAGTACATGTACGAAGCCATATAACGGTACGATAATGTTGCAAAGCCTGCCATACATTGCTATTGCATTCATAATAACATTTAACCAGAAACGCACGGTCTTGCATGGTAACAGGCATCGTCGACTAGTAACAGATGAGGCGTACTGACAACGAGGCTCCCTTTCTTATTTCTGAAAACCAAATGACTTGTAAAGCGCATGTGCATAAACCACATTGTTAAGCTGTGTCTTCGTGTCTAATGTCGTATACGAATATTGCATAGAGCGCCATTCGATGCTGGTGGTGACCTTTTGAACTAATTTTTTTTGGTGGGTGTGAACTTCCCATGCCCTCTTGTATAATATTACCAAGTATTATAGCTTTTGGTCCAGTAGTTTTTTTTTTATGGCCTTGTCAAAATGGAACTTTAATTATAAAGATCTTGTACTACCATTTGGCAGACGCCTTACTTATTTTACATCGCCTTCATTTACAGTTCCAGCAAACTTTTTTAATAACTTTATCCATCTCAAAAGGTGAAATTAAATCCAAAGATATCCCTTCTGCCTTCTGCATCCCTATATATATGGGATCCTTACATTCCAGAAACTTCCCTTCCTTAGTAATGGAAATATAAAACAGCCAAAACTATGGACACCAGCATAACAACAAATTGAAGAAAAGAAACCCTATTCCACATAAATGAATTTTATAAAATAAAATCTAATATGTACGTTTGGGAGCTCTCTTCCTCCTTCATCAGTCAGAAATAACAAGTTAAAAATAGCAGCTAACAAGGCCACTATATATAGCGGAGTTTAACCAAAAAGAGAAATTATTTGACAATGAAGGAAACTAAATGCATCCAATCGGCTACAGGTATAGGACCATCGTCTTTATTCCGCAAGCAATTAGGCTTCTGCTTGGCAATTTGAACAGGTTTTAGGAAAGAAAGCAATTTCTCATCTTTAATTGAGTGGATAATTTTAAAGACATCTGTCGAGAAATTATGACCTTTTTTTTTGTAAAATATGATCTGCAAAAACAGATATACCCATTTTCCATTTTTAATATAGAAGATACACTCTTTCATTCTAGTTTTTGAATGTCGCACGTCAGATAAAATTTATTGCAAGAAGAACATTCAAACTTATAAATCCCCGGACAGGATTCTCTGGGATCATGTCTTTTGCCATGTTTAGCTTTTTCCTCAGAGTATTCGAACTTTTGAAGGTTCTTTTGTAGTTGAATTTTTTTTCAAATCCTTTTAAGACCTCTGTTCAAATTTCCATCTTTCTCTCCTCTTTATTTGTTTTTTCGTTAGCGTTATTGTTATCCATAGAATTGAAAACTAACTTCAGCCCCCCTCGCTTCCCATCCACCACCGAGCCCAACAAGGGGATGCAATTTGGCACCAAGTATATGGGAGGATACAGGAATAGCCTAATCCTAAAGCGGGACCAGCGGATTAGTCTGAACGTGCTAGTTTCAGGTTCCTTTCTATCTGAGAATCGGGGACCAAAATGGTGTATTGTGCCGGAATAGCCTTCGCGCAACCACCAGGACCCCTTTCCCCCGATTTCGCGTCGCCGCGCATGGCAAACACGAGGGTGGACATACTGACCCTTCAGCTAAAGCCTGTTTGGCATGGATCTCCCTATCTAGCATAGCACTTAGCATGATTGAGCACTCAAGTCCCTCCTCCATCACAATCAAGCTAGTGTCCACGGAGGGTATATAGGCAGATAATTAGGACATTACTTTTTTTCTTAGGATCATTAATGTTTCACCTTCTGGTAAAATTTGGAATTCGTTGCTCATAAACTGTCGCTGAATATACCGCTTTAAATGCTGAAATCTAATCTAACATACGTATCAATATATACTTATACGAGTTTATGCATGACTTATATAGATATGTGATATATTGCAGTTGATATTAATAAATTATAAATATTTCCTTTAATTAGATAAGTAGTCAATTCTAAATATAACGGTACATTATTTTACCCACAAAGCAATGTTGGATTGTTTCATAATGACTGAGCGATTCTGACACAAATAGAAATAAACCAATAACAGACGAAAAAAATATTTACCCTCCGAACTGTGCCGAACGTGATTTCAGTGCATAAATGCCGCGATGGCAGAATCTGGCATCACAGTAACCTAATAAAACGCTGAAAGCAGCATCCAGGGAAATGTTTGCCACTCAAGATGTCGTTAAAATGGCGAAATATGTGAAAGTCTGATTGGCCAAGTCTGGTAAACAGGCAGTGAGGTAGTATTTCATACCCCAAGGCATTGATTTTTTGCATGATTTCATTACACACGTGGTCGTGGAGGAGTAAGGGGCCTAAGCGATTGGCAAGCGTTAGTTGTGTCAGATATCTGGAAACGATCGGTATCGTGCTCTCAGTCTATGGGTGGTTTACAAATACTCTTCGTGCCGACAACCCATTCGCGATCCCTCGCATCGCAAATGGCTTTGATCAGACTGAAATAATTTATTTATCATGTCCCATTCACTTTGCAGGGATGTTTAGTAGCTCCTAATGCAATTCGTGTCTAGTAACCAAATTCCCTTGGCGGAATCGGCCAATAATTATGAAACAACCAATATTACCACCCATAAATATATAAGGATTTATAGTGTAGTCTGTTTGTATGTTAGATGATTTATAAAATACGTTCGTAAATATGTATATACGTTTGATATAACATTTTAAAAGCATCTCACTTTTAAACTCTTTTGTTGTATCTATCATTATTTTTCATATATTTGATTTCCTTTAATGAAAACAATCGATCTTTTATTTGTATAAATTATAAAAATATAAATAGTAGAAACCGGAATTGTTATGCATTTTTATTAATTTACTCTTCTAGAATTTTCAGAAACTCAATTTTTCTTATACAAATTTGTTTATGGTTCTTCAAAATTTCATCGTTCACGTTTTCAGATTCTAAGAATTTTAGAAAGCAGTCTAGAATTGACTGTGCCTCGTTTTGTATGCCCCTACTGCATGCTTTTCTTGAGGTGAAGCTCTGGAATTTGTTTCTAAAATTATATTTATAATATTACAAGAACGAAATTTTGATTCTCTTCTTTACATTGTTGAATTATTTCAAAGAAGCATTGCTCGGGCGCCATTCTGAAGCGAAGGATATATAGAGAAGTTTGTATATGGCTTCTCGAGAAGTTTTGTTATTCTCTGTGGCGATATTTTGTTGAATGATATTAATATTATATATCCGGAAAGCAAACTCTCTGTTTTCTCAGTGTTTTCTTCTTGTAGTCGCTCTAGCAACAGAATGTTTTGAATGAAACATTTGAACCTGTTTTATCAGTTTATTGAATTTTGAACCCAGTTTATGATCTTTAATGTAGAAAAATTTGTGTATTCTATGATGGCTCTTTAGTTTGTAAGAAAATAATTTTGCTTCAGAAGTCCTACACTCCTATATTACGGATGGAACATTTTCGTAAATTTGCACAGAAACCCAAACAACCCATTATCGAATTACAGTGAAGTTATGGTTTGACTTGTGTGGTTATTCTGTTCAGGTAAGGTAATAAAAATAGCAAAGGAGAAGTTCGGTTTTCTTTTAAAATGACCCGTTCCCTGACTTTTTGTTTGTTTTTGAAGTTGGTAAAGTCAATCTTAATGAAATGTTAGCTTTTCGTCAAGCGTACGCGAAATATTTTGAAAATGTCTGAAATTTCGTATTCCATAAATTAATGTTTTTTGCATCTTTATTTATGCGAGTTTTGTTTACTTTTAGTCGTTTATATTTTTTTTCCAGAACTTTTTTAAAATCGTTATTTGTTTTTGCCTTTTTAATATTTCCTTTAATTCCATTAAGATTTTCTCGCTCTATTTCACGCTTTCGGGTCTGAGAAAAACTTCTAAGATTTATTTTCCCTCGTTTTTTTCTTAATATCTTTTAGGAGAAAAGGCAAATTTAAAATTTTTGCTGCACACCCCTCTTTAGCTTTTCGTTGTTGCCTTTCCTTGCCTTTAACCCCCTTTTTCCCGCGTTCTTTCACCATAATCAATTCCCGTCGCCCAGATTTCTCTGGCAGCTCCACTTGTTAATTTGTAGCGAAATATTTTCTTAAATTCTTCTAACAGGCTATTAATTTTTGATGCAACGCCATTACTCTGAAATAACTTCGTCAGATTTTTATGTTTATGTTAATATTTATGAGTTTCATGCAAATGTAAGGTTGATTAATAATTCATTAAAAGTTAAAAATTTAAAGTAAATTAATGGAATGATATGTTTTGCTCCATTACTACTCAAAAAGGCAACGAAAATGAAGAGGAGCCAGGCCAAATTCGAGCGACGTTTTTAATGAAACCCATCATGAAAATGATTTTGCGAGCTCTCAAACGGGGTAAAAATAATTTTTTAAAGGAAAAAAATATATAGAAAAACGAAAAAAAGAAAGTTGAAATTGCTTTGCTTACATCCTCGTAGGTTGCTTTGACGAATGGATAATTAAAAGAGGTTATAAAGTTTTTCAGAAACAATTTTACCGTCGAAATGCAATAAGGATTATTAACGCGCGTTGCTTAACTATGATAGTAAATCAGTACCAACCCCCAACAACCTTCCCCTCGACTTTTATATTCCCCACCCCTTCTTCATTACCCCTCCTTTCTCTTGTCGGCATTTTTTCTTTCTTCTCCTTCCTCTGGCTGGCAAAATCAAACAAACTGCCAGGCTTAATCGAATGCAAACAGTGCTCTTGAAGGGACCCCGAGTGAAAAGAAGCGGAAGTCGGAGAGTTCGTAAACAACTCGCAAAACGGAAACGGCCACGTTGCGGACGAAATCTCATCGTCGCTTGATTGGTTGGTTTGTGTTTGTTTTGCTTAGCGATTCAATTCGACCACGCGCGGTTTTAGAGTGAGGTGGCCGGGACGATGAGCCAAACAACATTTCACCCAAACGAAATTCTTTTCACGTATTGGCCACAGATCGTAGCTAGCAAAGAAAAGAAAACACTGATTTCTTCTAAAGTTAACCCACTACTGACTTTGGTAATAAGTTCTAAACAAATAAGTAAAGTTTATGGAATGTAAAATGAAAATTTTCATTTAGACTTTTAAGGCAGAGTAAGATTGCAATCAATTCTTAGAGAGAAATGTACTTTTACCTGTTACACTCTCAAACTCGCGTTCGAATTCTATGATTACTATGAAATTCGGTTATATTTATTCGGAGAAAGCTAGCACTTTTCAGTAACTGGTCTGATCCTAAAAAAGTAGTTAAAAACATAGCTGTCATATAATAAGCATATTTATGTAGACGCTGAGTTGAAGAAGATAATTTTGTCTTACGAACTATGCTCACGAGCTTGGAATGAAGTAGAATTTATTTTTATGTCGCACTGATCAGCTAGCTGTATTCGCCATTAAAGAAACTGTGATCAGGATTGTTATCGGTGTACCATGAACATAAAAGCATTTTAAACTTACATTTTGCTTATTTTCAAAATTGAAATAAAGCCACTTTCTTCGATTAATTAAGCAAAGTTTCTTAATGAAAATTAAAAACTTTAACGTTTACCTGGTGGATTAATAAAATCTGCAATACACTTTTCATTAGTCTGATGCAGAAATAATTGAGTTTATTTTTTTATTTTTTTTACTTTTATCTTGTATGTTGGTTTAATAACTCCTTAATCAACTTCATGATGTGTGCCCTACATTTCTACCCAATCCACACAGAATGGAGGAAATCCGATATCAAATTTCCTTCATAAGGCCCGAAAAACTTAAGAAGGAAAAACTCATTAACTCTTCTTATTCAGATGCTGACTTTTGTTTGTAAGACAGACAGTATGGGGTTTCTCAATAATAAATTTTACAAAAGTCATTAATCCTTATGGTTATGGTCTATTCTTCATAGATTTCACATATTTTTAATGAGTTGTTCTAAATTTTTTGAAAGAAATTTGAGGTCTTATTTCTTTCTATTGTTTTAGTTCAATCTGTTTAAAGACGACTGCGCAATGTTTATGGCCAATATACAGAGCTACTATAAGGACTGTTCATTCGATTTCAAAAGAACCTATTTTGCTATTTTGCTAAAGTATTACACATGTAAGTATAATTGATATATAAAAAGAACCGTAAAACATCAAGTTTGCATTATGATACACCAGTTGGAACCACAAGTGTAGTACTTTAACAAATGGCGACAAGGCAGGAAAAGAGTTTTTGTGTGTTGGAATAAGCGAGATGTACGTCTGTTACTTCAGTGCAACGTGCATTTAAAAGAGAGCACAGAAAAGAACCACTTCTAAATTCAGCATTTTGCCGTGGAATCGACAGTTTAAGAACGCTGGTTGTCTGTGTAAACGTAAAGCACCGGTCGACCAAGAGAGAGGGTTACTTACGTGACCAGAGGGCATACGTAGAGTAAGAGGAAAACTACGTGACCAAATGTATCTGTATGTGTAATGCTTTTGAAAATACAGTAATTTGATCGAATGAATCATTTATATAAATTGTACCAAACATTTATTAAAGTTAAGGCACACCTACCTCGTATTTATATTCTTCTCCACCCTCTCTAATAAACATATGGTATTCACTAAGAATAGTAATGAATTTGAAAGAAAATTTTATTAATTTTTTTCTATAAATTTACTTCACGATCCATATTCAGGACTTTTATGCAGTGATGATGCCACGTATTCATTATTAAGCATTACCATCTCTAAAGTGACAAATTTGGCGAGATTCTTTAATGAAGGGCCCTGTCAAGCTTGCCTGTGTCCGTTGTCTTAAACATAATTAAGTTGTAGTTTCTTTAACAAGAAAATAGTTTTTCTTATGTATCTTAATGGATTACTTCAAGTGTAATAAAATTATCTTCACCGTTGGCGAGCAGCCGTTATGTCGTCGTTAGTGCAACGAATTGTTCAACATTTTTTAATCGACTTCTCCGAAGAACTTTGTTCGAAGTGCTGATCGATGATCGTGATGAAATCGTGTTTTCACCATTGCTATAAATCTTGTAAGGAAAACCTTTTTTTAGGGGATCGATTTTGTAATCTTCTTTAAAGGTTATTTATTATACATTACTTTGGTTGAACATCAAATTTTTTGCTTGGGAGAGGCTCTAATAATTCTCCTCCCTTCCTCTTCATGAATAGCAGCAACAACAATAACAACACCAACAAGAAATGCTTTCAGAGAAAAGGGTTAAGAGCCGTCCATGAAGGACGGGAGAGAGATAATTTGGCAACTTTCCAATGGAAGATAGAAATTAAGAACGTTGCCCGCTAATGACTTCAAGCAGTTTTAAATCCTCGTCCATTATTAAAGAGACAATGTTTATCGATGGACGTGTTAATGACGCGCAGGGATTTGAAATGAAAAAATCATTTTAGTAAATACGAGCATAATCAAACCCTTGATCAACGCCCCATTCAACGCTCAGAGCAAGACAAAGAATTCTCTAGATTCTATTCTGAAATTTCCATGATACTTAAATATGTTTAAAATCTGATATGTGAATAAGAGTATTGAAAGCAGTCAGATATAGTTTACATGCAAATATTGGCTATAGAATCAAAAGTATACGATCATTTTTACAGTCTGCTTCTCCTGCAGAGAAATTAGAAATTAATGTGGCGCGAAAGCCGTTTGGCTACTATAAAAGAATCCACTCTGTCAGGAAGATTATCCACCAATTTTTGAAATGTTGGAGCTATCGTTTGCTTTATGAAAAACAAGTTGAACAAGGAATGGAGAGCAGTGTATTTCCAATGAATTTAAATAAGTTTGTTTAGCTTTACCATAATATTCTATGAGATTTGATCAATTTAGCTGCAGTTGAAAGTACAAGCCATACTTTCGATAAGGAAGTAGTCAGTTCCGCGCCTATCTCCTAGGCGACGTTCCAGTTCATCTCACAAGCCTTCTCTGGGTAGGCCAGTCCAATTCCTCCATATTCATATCAGCAAAGATGCTCTGCACAGCCGTTAGTTTATGTAATTGTGCTCGATCATATTGAAACAAGAATAGGTCCTTACTAAACTGTTGCCACTATATGAGCAGCAGGAAATTATCTAAAACATGGAGCCTCTGTGTTCATTATTCCCTTTACGGAAACTAGGATCCCGAGGTTCATGAGAAAGAGCCTCCAACCACTGCTTCCTCCAGTACCGAATTTTACTCGTGACACATACAGTCGGTTAAGAAGCGTTCACCCGACATCTTTCAAATTAATTCAAGTGAATTCTGCCAATTCCATGGGATTCAGTTTCACCATCCTCTTCTGTTTTTCAGTCAGGATAGTCTACTAGCTACTACATGTTTCCATTGCATAATAATATCTTTTTCAGTGGATAACAATAAATTTTCATGAATAGATTTTCCACAACAGTAAGACCCACTTCACCAATTTCAGATTGATATAATTCACGCCTTCCTCCTATGTTACCGTTTCAGCTTTGTAATGATGTCTTTGTACTCATCTCCATCCTTCTATAATTGTATATGCTTTATATAATTGGAATTCAGAATACAACCTTTGGATTTAATTGTATGAGCTTATACGCTTTCCCGGAATCGTCCAGTCATTTTGATAATATTGTGTATATTATTATAATTTAAATAATACTTTAGCGTAAGCCAGTTCTTCCAATGCTGAATCTTATGGGTCGCGCATTCGAAAACCTCATAGGTATAGATGCACATGTTGTCCTCTGACGTGGAAAAAGGCGATACTGAAATGATACAACTTTACAATTAAGTGGCCTATAACAACCAAAATATTCAATACCTTGCATCCAGTAGATTTTATTAAGTAGACCTATAGATATATATGGCGGAACAGTGTTCACAAAATTTGAAAGTAAAAACAGATCAAGGATCCTTAACATTACATCTAAGTGTGAGTGCCCAAAAATCTTTTTTAATGTATTTCATTTGCTTTGTTCTTATCTATCCATATTAAAATTAAACCTTCATATTTTACTTTGTTTTGTGCTTTACTTTAGGTATTAAGTTTGCATTCTATCTTGTCACGTATGGCAATTAAAGATATTTTTTTCAATATATCACCTATATTGACACATAATGTATGTTTTTCATTTGAAACTAATTTTAAACATTCTTTTTTAAAGTTGTGTTTTTCATTTTCTGCCTGATAGTGCTTTCAGTATAATAGGGTGGTCTCATTACAACCGAATTCCAGGCTTAAATAAAATTACTTAAATTTAGCTGAGAATTCCAAAGGTTTAAAAAGCACAAGTTGAAAAATAATTAATAAATTTTATTTACAATTTTTTTCCGGACAAAATAAATTATATTTTTTCATATCGTGCGTTTTCTTGTGTGCATGAAATGAAAAATTCCTTGAAAACTGCAAAACATGTTTTGCATTTCGAAATATAAAAAGTAGGAAGTAAATCCCTGTTTATCATAATATTTTTCTCGTTATTATTCCGAATGTATGCTTTATTTGGAATAAATAAATGAATAATAAATAAATAAGGTTTGAGCTTTCACTCGCCGCAAGTAAAGTAAAACGACGTCATATTTATTCAATCATGAAAGAATAAAAATAGTTTTTAAAAAAATTAAAAGAAAAAAAAACCAAGTATGGAGAAATTGAATCAGATCAATGAAAACACCAACTTCTTTTCATTGTTTTCATTGTTCTAATATGTACTAAGTGTTACATTTTTATTTAGATAAATATCTTCATTACAGTTTTCAAATATTGCATGAAAATGCAAACGTGCATATGGCGAGATTTCCAAACCAGTCTAAAGGTATATTTATCTTTTTACAATGTTAACTCCAAAATTAATAATAATTTGAAACACATTTTACGGTTTCCTGATGTCATCTGTTTCTGCCGCTTTAAAATTAACGAATGGGCCACGAATTCACGTCATGAAGTGGGAAAAATTATAAAAATTCATCGTAAAAGATTTTTTTGTAAGCTTATGAAAATATCGATAAGGAGTTTGAATAATAAAGATGAAATATTACTTCCAATTAACTCTTTTCATCGAATCGTGAATTCCAATAAATAAAAGAAACTAGAATCAAACTTCTGTATCTTTTCTTGGAAATTCTAATATGTATTCTGCCCTTTAGAGTTGCCAACAATGAGGAAATTTCATCCACTCTCCTCGAGACGTTGAATTGGAAACTCTTTCGTGAACTTTTCTTGAGTCATGTTTCATAAACTGCTGATTCAAAGCCGACTTCGTTTGGCTTCAGTTGAAATTCAACAACTTACATGAAAGGAAGAAGATGAAGAAGCAGAAGGGGGGGGGGGGGGGGAGAGGAAAAAAAATATGACGAACGTCACCATTTTCTCCCCCCTTGAAACCTTAAAAGAAGACTTCATTTTTTAAACCATTCCCCCCAAAAATTCAATACTTGCCTATCTTTATAAAAATACAGAAAATGCTTTTTTCCCCATTTCATTTGCTATAGAAGTGAGTTTTTCCTGTTAAGGTTTAGAAAATCATTTCCTGGGCGGCGAAATTGCTATTAAAATGTACCCTTTGTTATCGTTCTAACAAGATTGAACGGAGCAGATTATATTTGATAATAATCATAAGAAAACGGATAATGATTCCTTAGAGTATTGACTAATTTGGTTGAAGCAGATAGAAATTGCTTTTGGTTTTAATATTTGGCGGATTAATTGCTGCCTTTGGCATTGATGATAATCAGTAGTAAACGTTCCTAAATGGTTATTCTCAAACATAAAATAACACATAGATCAAAATCCACGTTTATTGATGACATAATAGAAGCCCAGTTAATTTCCAATAGCTTGCAGTTTGATGAGTAAGCAAAATTGTCATTGATTTGTTCGCCTCTTTGTGCGCAATTGTGTGCTAAATTGTTGAAGAAATTTCGTTAAAATTTGAAACTTGGCTTTAATGTTAAAAGAAGTTTCTAATTAAACGGATAAGCAAAACTTCAGCGTAATCTTTCATTCTATTATTAAATTTCGAAATTTTTGATATTTGGAAAACATTATTATGTATGAAAAACACAATAAGGCAGCAGAACAATTCATTTTTTACTGCAATCGAGCATGAAGAATAGAACTTTACTCCTTTTCCTTTTTGGATATAAAAGTGCGCCTATATGAGCACCAATAGGAAGTGTATCTAAAATACATGTTTTAAAACTAATTCGCAATTAATCTATTAGCAGTCAGCTCAATTGATGCAATCATATTAAGAAGATGCCATGATAAAAACATGTAACTATGCACTGCGAATGCTCTATCATTTAACATGAATAACCTGAGCGCTTTCAAACAGTTTTCGCAAAAGCTTTTTCCAAATATCAGAAAACTGAATAAAACAGAGCAGCACTGCAGTTTCCTTTTTCCACGAATATAACCTATTTAATTTATTTCTCTTCAACAAAAAACGTAGGCATTTACAGATTGGGGTTGCCCATTAATTTCGAATAGAAAAACTTTTGCAAAATACACGAAAACCTTTTAATAGCTGGTAAAATGTTTAAATATTAATTAAAATGATTGTATAAGTTAACGAAGCCATTCTTGTAGCTACCAGAGATAATAAAGGCAAATTAATTAAAAGAAAGTCATTTAATGTAAATCGTTAATGTGAATTTAATAGTTAAAAATCAAAATATCTAGATTTTTACGGATAGTCATGATCGCTACTTAATAACGGAGGCACAACATAAGGTAAAAAAGATTTTACTCAAAAGAAGGCCATGTATATCACAAGAAAATCTCTTGCAGAAAAAAGATTATTAGAAAATTATCCTTCGATAAACAATACAAGTTCGAGGATAACGAGCGGCACTGATACTCCAATCCTACTTCTCAGTTGATGGGTTTTATGGTAAATTGGATATTTACTGCATGAATGATAACTGCAATTAACAAAGGATATGCTAAAGTAAATAAAAATTATTGATCATAGATTTAATATAGCACGTGTGTATTTTTATTTTTTTAAATTTGTTAATTGAAATAAGCCACTTAATAGCACGTTTTAAATGTATTCAATGCCGATTATTTACGAACATCCCAGAACGATTTAAAAATTTAATTTGCTTTTATATGATAACAAGCAGTTCTACCCGGCTTCGTTCTGCAATTTTAAAATAACAGGAATTAGGATTGTAGGTCAGAAGTAAGTCCACAGTCATAAATTAAAGCCGTTCTATGGAGAATTGAAACTTATTTACAGGAATAAAAGTGATAGGTTATTCAGGAGATGACCTAATGATAAGGTTAATTTTACAGTATGCACATGAGAAAATGTGTACAATAATGTACGTGGTTTCGAAAGTGAGAGGAACTAGAATGAAAATAATACCATTGTTTGTTTATTCGGGAGATCTTGTGACACCCCCGGCGGTGAATACTTTTATATAGTTCCCAGATCCAACTGGAGACCAAGGTTCATACAAGTGACTATTTGATAAGCAGGGAGTCTCCAAATTAATTCCAGCTCTTTTAAGTTGTTGGCCTTGAGACTTACTGATCGTCATTGCGAAAACAAATCTGACTGGAAACTGACTGTGTTCGTTGAATGGAAATGAAACATTGTTGGCAATAATTGGTATTCTTGGAATGAACATTCGTCAGAACAACTGCTTGGATTAAATTTACCTTCAAACTTATCACACACAATCTTTGCCGTTGCAAAATTTTGGAGTATACAGATTTATGTATTGTATATAGATTTAGCAAATTCAATAACAAAAAAACCGAATAATCAGTGTTTAGTAAGAAAAATACTTGAAAATATTCAATGCGGTAATTTTCACTATGCAACAGCGCTTCTTCCGGCACCTAGTGAGTCGAATTTTAACTCTTTTATGATTGTTGAATTAGCCAATCAGCATGCTAGGAGCAACACACACACAAACACACACGCACACACGCACAAACAAACAAACAACGGATATATATAATGGCAATTCATTTTTATTTACCTCTTTCAATTTTTCTGGTCTTTTAATAGTATTTTCAACTTCACTGCACAACCGCATCATTTCGAGAACTTGTGGCTTTAGCATGTAAATGCCAAAAAACTGCTCGTAATATTCTGTAGTTTGAAACTGGAAATGATAGCTGACTCTAACACTCATTACATGATTGAAGCCTATGCCTGTCGTAAGGATAGTTATTCTCTCAAATTGTTAGAAATTATTTCCCTTCATATTTTATAAATTTTTGGCGTAGAATATTGAAATTCTGAGACCATGCGCTACTTCACTATTCAGTTTAGTTTGATTGGCTCACTGGTGTCGTAATTACGGGTGTGAGGTTTAGAGGGGACTATCTAGTAGGGTAATACCTGCGACACCTCTCAGAAATCTCATTTCGGCCGCTTGTACCCGCGATCGCACTCTTTCGGTCATTACCAAAGATTCGTGACCATAGGTGAGAATGTGGAGAAAGATAGATTTGAAGACGGAGAGCTTGGCTTTGTTTTCCAGCTCGCGTTTCTTTACCACAGACCGCCGCAGTTCACGTCTGACACAGCTTGCTGCACCGATCCGAGCACTCCATTCTTTTTCCTGCTGCTCATCACTCGCGAATGCCATCCCGAGTTACTTAAACTTCTCCACCAGTTTCAATGGGGCTCCCCTAACATGGAGAACGCACTGAGCAGGCTGTCTTGAAAAGGACCAGAACCTCAGTCTTAGCCATACTGATCTTCATCCCAGCTTCTTCACATCTGGCTGCAAACCGGTCTAGTGCATGCTGAAGGTTAGTGCGAGAAGACCCAAGGAGGACAAGTTCGTCAGCAAAGAGCAACCTCTCCACCAAGCAGTCGCCCACACAAACACGCTCATCGCCTCGGCTGCCCCTGTCTGTGCAGTCCATAAAGATAATGAACAAGAGGGGCGACAGTACGCACCCTTGGCGGATTCCAACACCCACGGTGAACGGTCTTGACTTAATGCCATTTATCCGGACACACATCTCAGAGCTGTCGTACAAAGACATGATAGCAAGCAGTAATTGCCCATCCACTCCATACTCTTGCAACACTTGCCAGAGCTTCTCCCGAGGAACTTTGTCATATCCTTTTTCGAGGTCTACAAAGCAAGCGTAGACCTCTTTTGCATACTCCCAGGATTTCTCAAAGATTTGCCTTAGAGCAAAGATGTGATCCGTCGTGCTTCGGCCAGGTCGGAAACCACACTGCTCCCCCGACAGTTTGGAGTCGACTATTTCCCGACTTCTCTTCTCCAGACATTTAGCGTACACTTTCCCAGGAATGCTGAGCAAAGAGATGCCTCGATAGTTGTTGCAATCTCTCTGATCTCCCTTTTTGAAGATAGGGATCATAATTCCTGTCTGCCATTGCTTAGAGGCCTAGCCAGATGTCCAAGCAACCTGACACACCCGAGTCAGCCACAGGATGCCATCCCGATTTAAGGCCTTTAACATCTTGAACCGGATTTGCCAGTCTTCAGGGACTTAATTGTAGCTTTGACTTCTGCTTCGGTGATACTACCGTGACTATTCTCCGCTCCAAGGTGCACCTCATGTGCCTCAGTTGTTGCCGTCACCGGATTAAGAATAGATGCAAAGTATTCCTTCCACCTATGCAATACGCTCTCCTCCGTTTTCAGAAGCCTCCCATCTGAACTCTTAATAGTTTGTGATGAAAGAGACTTCTAGAAAGAGTGGGTACTTTGTGACTGCATTCGGAGCATATGCAACGAATAGGGGGAAAGACCGTTTCTCTATCTGAAGCCTCAGGAGACACAGTCTTCCACCTAAGGAGGTCCATCTCCAACATAATCTGTCAGCCGGGGACTTATGAGTATCACCACTCCCACCTCGGCTGTCATGTTAGGGTCGACACCTGAGTAGAAGAGCTTCCACCCTCCTTCTAAGTTCACAGTTCCAGAACCCGGACGTTTCGTAGAGGTAATAACTATGATATCCAGTCGATATCGTTTGGCTTCCTCCACTAACTGATTCCTTTCCTGTCATGGAGAATACGTTCCAAGTGCCGATTGACAACATCCGATCCTGTTGTCACTTTATCCGTTTCTCCTCCTGGGTAAAGGCATGCGCTGCCCCCGACCGCTTCCTCAAGCGCATAGCGAGTACACTGGTGGGGCTTCTCGGAGGTATTGCTCCGAGATACCAGCCGGGAGACTGTCGACTATTTTTCGAACTAGAGATCTGCCTAACCCCCGAACGCGGGTGACTTTAACTTGCGCCACACCCGATGCAGTATGAATTCTCTCATTGGTCGACATCATGAGATATATGTTTGTTTGGATACTCTTCGTCTCACTTCTCAACCATGACCTTTCTGGTAAGGGTGACCCTAAATTAGTAGTGCTACAACCAGCATAGCTCACATAATCCCTGAAGCACCCAAACCCCTGACCCACGTTCAACAGCTCTATATTATAAAAGAACAATTTTCAACGGGTGACGTAGTACTACAGCTACGCACACAAAATTACAATATATATACTTCTTCTAATTTAAAACAGTTACATTCTCCATTTATCATTCAGCAACAATATATCTTTAGTCCAAAAACGGTGAAAGGTATTTCTTTAATTAACTCTTATTTGCATTTCATGATTCTTAACTGTTTCGAAGTGTTAAAATAAAAATTATTCCGAAGAAATTCCATTTGTCCAGCTTATAATTCCATCGACTTTTTCCTTAGCTGTCGACGTTATTTAATGGAGGTTGCCGTTTGGTAGCGCGTTTCTCTCATGCAGGTGTTGAACATGATGCATTGCGCTCTCACCTGTAGTGGCGCTCCCATGTGTTTTAACTAACGGGTAACGGAGGGGAGGGGGGAAGAAAGATTATGACTATAATTAGGGTGCGTTACCTGATGCTTTCCATAATTCAATTTTACTCGTCCTGTCCCATTAATCTTTGTGATTTGCGTCTCCCTTCTCTCGACCTAATAAACCATTTCCCATCTCATTTGATGCGGTTCCTGCGTCGCCATCTGTTGACAATACATCGAAACGTCGGTCAAAGCCCGCTCTAACACCATTACTCAAAAGATGATTTTAAATAAATTAAAGCAGGCCAGGATAAAAAGAAGTAAATTGTAGAAATACCTTATAATGATGAAGTTGAGTTAATTTTTTAGTAATGAAACTTGCTCTAACTTGGTCTAAGTAATGTTTGCTCGATTTTGCAGCTCAACAATTTAACACATCAGTTATATGAATGAATTTTTGTAAAATTTGAAATTTGGACACGCATCTGGACCTTACGGTTGGAATTGAAATAGATGGGCTACTATGGGAGAGCATGGTTAAGATCACGATAACCAATCAATACTCATCTAATGTTAAAGCGGGCAATGCTCATCGCAACTGTATTGTAGATGAATGGAAACGTTTTATGCTCTTAAAACTGTCGCACATGGGACTGGAGAGTGCTCAGCGAAAGTTACATGCCTGATTGCAATGTGCCAACTTTCAAATTTGGTGCTGGTAGCGTTAGGACTGGGGATATTTCTCTTGGAAAAGTCTGGTTCCTTTCATTAATGTGAAAGAATTAAAAATGGATCTGAGTTATTTTTTTTAGAAAGATTGTATACCATGTGGAAAGCAAATCCAACGTTCGGTAACTACACTTATCTTACCACCATTTAACCAAGACTGTTTGTCAACATCTGCGTAGAATTCTTCTAAAAAAAAAACTCCATTGTTTGGATCTACATGACGTCGTGAGTTTTTAACATCCGAATGGTTCAAGTTTAATTTCATAGGACTTAAAGTATATTCCAGCTGTACAATTTATTATATGGAAAAATATCATATCATAACTTTGGAGAGTAAATGAAGCATTGCTTATTCCTGCCATTTCCTTAGGTAAATTCGCAGTTAAAAAGAAACCGAAACGATTCTGGCGCATTAGCGATTACTCGACAGATTGAATACAATACTCCTGTTGCCTTGCTGGTGTCTTTTATTATTGTATCATTACTATCTCCAGGTCTACCTATTATAAATTATGGGCCTCTCTTGATTGTTTATAGTTTTTCCTTGAATAAGGGGAATTCCAGATATCTACAACCAATCTTTCAGATTCTTAACAACCCAAATAGCTACAACCAATAAGTACATATATTACGTATGCGTCAGTTTCCTTTTTCTTTCGTGCCGGGCACTGTAGACAATTCTGCGCAGCCGACAATATGGAAAACATAGGACATGGGTTGACAATGAACCCATCTACAAATCAAAGCCTGTGATTGGTTGATTCCATAAAATGGGCGTAGAAGAACTTGAATGGACTACACAGCGTCCGACCGCAATCTAGTAGAACATCAACTTTGCGTGCTCGTCCACTTCGCCCAACATAACTGCATGACTTGGCAGCTGCTCACTTTTAACTGAAGACTAGAAGAAAATCCAAGTTGCAGCGTTCCTCTTAGAGGGTGTGATAGCCGCAGATGGTGGCTCGAAAAATTATAAATTTGCATAATTTCGTTTGAATGTTTAGGGTACTAAATATCACGCTAATTTTGGCAAGTTAGAGTATATTTTGATACCTTGAGCTTATTTTGGACAATCTTGGTTCTGTTCGATTTCTGCGTACAGGAAGGTAAATATCACTGATAATTGAAAAAATAACTTTCTGAAGAGTGGTTATTCAAGGTAACAGATGGTTGGAAATTAAAAGTGAACTACAGACTATTGCAATTTAATGATCTTTCATATCTCGAAATAAAATTAGTGTTATTAGAACATCAATTAACTATTATTTAAACAGCGTACTGGCAATGCTATGTTGAAAATTTCTTAATGTATTGAATTAAATGCATTGAGTATATGATGGATTATTCTTACACATGCACATATACACACAGAGGAAGAGCCATAGCATAAATATGCACATACATAGTTTTTATAATGTTTAAAATGTTCCTAAGCTATATAAGCAATTCAAGATTAGCTTAATTATTTTCACTTCATTTTTACTGGATTAAAAGTGTTCATCCCTTCAATATCCAGCTTGATAAATTTTACGATTCAAAGGTCTTGGCAAAGCCCATCAGTCAACGATAAGCGTTTTCTGTCTCTCCCTTAATTTGTTTCGATCGCTTGACGTTGAGACGGGTCCATGTTCGGTCCATCAGATCTGTTTGATCAATTCCATGAACACTTCCAACTGCTCGATTGTGCTCCCATCTTTCCATTCAATCGACTGATGGAAGAGAGTTGATCGCTGCCACCGTGTCACTATTTTGACGTTTCCTATTTAATTTATCTTTCGAATGGTTCTGAAAGAGGCGTCCCAGAATAATTGGAAACGAAAAAAATAATCTAAGGAAATCGGTTTAACCAGGCTGTTTTGGCAACAACGCTAATCGAATGTTTATCCACATTTAAAATATTTGGGGGAGGGGTATTTGCAGAGTGGTTATAATTAAACTTTCCCTACTTACCTCTTCTATTTATATCCTTATAAATAAAGTCCACATTATGGGCTATAAGATTTGCATGATTCACAACTTTCTACCTGAAAGACGTGTCGACCTCAATAGAAGCATATGAAGAGATGTATCAGGCATATCCATAGAGATGCTTCGTGCAGTCGTGGACACTGATAGCATTTTCCAGTACGCATTCAGTCTTACGGACGCTGCATCCACAAAAACAAGGAATATTGTCTGGTATCGCAAAGCATTAAAAGTGTTCAATGGAATTGTTTATTCATGTTCTTCTTCATGTCATTGGAAGAGTTAACACTACGGTTCCTTTTCGTGCGATCGCTCGTTTTCCACACACAGATGGTAATTTAGGAAAAGTTTAAGTATAATCACGCTGTACTATGTTAGATACGATTCTCCTTCCTGTAAATTAATAGTAATCGAATTCAAACTTCGACATTTACACCTGCTTCATTCACTGTATGTTCTTATACACCAAGTGACGTACTGGAGTTGGACGTTGGACAAAATTATATGAATATCTGTGAAATGAGACAAAATATTTATTAATAGGGCGATGTCCCTCCGTTTGCATTACTTACAGCTTTTATTCCACATTGGATGGACAAATACAAGTCTTGCACAGCAGTCACAGGGATACGCCACTCTACCTACAAAAAGGTCGAAGTCACAGTGTTCTTGGAAGTGGAAACCTACTGCGCAGCTTGATCTCCAAAATCCCCCATAAAGGTTCAATGATATTAAGATCGGGGCACTGAAGGGAGCCAGTCGAGGTGTTGTAGTTCATCATTGTGTTCATTCGAGAGTGTGAATAGGAGCATTATCGTCTTGGAACACAGGTCATACATCAGGGAACACAGTTTGCAGCATTGGATGAAGATTGTCGGCCAGAATACTGACATAATCCTGTGCTGTAACCCGCCTATGCAGAACAACAAGTGGGCCGAGACCACGGTAAAACATAGCCCCCCACAGAGTCAGTGATCCTCATCGATGCTTAACTACAGGAAGGAAACAGTCAACATCATAGGCTTCTGCTGGCGTTCTCCAAACGTTTGTCTGAAATAATGTGAACGACAAATTTGTCTGACCAGATGACATTCTCCCATTTTTGTTGTGTCCAATTTCTTTGCTCGCGACACCATGTTCGTCATTTCAATGCATTTCATGGTGTCACCAATGGTTTTGGAATAGCCACTCTGCCGTGTTCACTGCATGCGGTTCACGGTGGATAGGTTTTGTTGATACAGCTTCATGTAAATGTGTGTTTATCTCAGATGTTATCTTGGATGCTGTTGTCTTGTGCTTTCTTGCCACAATCCGTTTCAAAAACATTCTGTCTCTGTCAGTTCGACTTTAGGCCACTGTTTCTTATAGGCTGTCATAACAGTCGACACAATACTTCTCCCGACCCCAACAAGGATGACCATTTTCGTTAATCAGGCCATCAGCAAGACGGGCTCCAACAATTATTCCTCTTTCGAAATCGGAGAGATCAGCCATTACCGACTTTCAACACTGCAATATATTTAGCATCCTCACGCTCTCCCTACTACTAATAGACTGATGTGTGTACATTCTCGCCTGCTAGGTGGCAAAACTATACCATGGCGGAGCTATATGATAGGTTTCCCTAGAGCATTGCATTTACATACCGAGTGGTTATAATTAAAGTTCCCTACTTCAGCGCGGGTTGCAGACCGCATTATTGCACGGATAGCAATGAAACTTTATGTAAAGGCTATGCAGAGCATGGTGAAAAGAATTCCAACGGAAAATTAATTAGTGCATACATGTACCACCAGGGGAAAAAGTGAGGCTGCGACCTCATACCCAGAAGGTAATATGCCCTACTGGAATGTTTTTAGATGGACCAACATGCGCACCCTCTGCATCGATGACATGCTTTAAGCACAGGAGAGTGTCTTCAATAGTAGCATGAAGTATCTACAGTGAAATGGCTGCAACAAGACGAATGATATTGGCTTTCAGTTCAGACAAAGTCCCTGATAAACATGATCCTTCAGGGTTCCCCATAGCCAGAAGTCATATGGATTAAGGTCTGGTGAACGGGCAGCACACCTAACTCCCCAGTCTCTTCGAATTCCTGCATCATCTTACGGCGTTATTTTTCCCCCTGGTGGCAACCGTATGCACTAACAAATTTTCCGTTGGAATTCTTTTCCCCATGCACTGTATAGCCCATAGCCCGCGCAGAAATGGAAAACTGTAATTATAACCATCCGGGAGGTGTTCATATTATTTTCTTCAACACCTATATGTATCATATATTTTTGAATGGGCCACTTTGCCCTCAATTTTGTTTTGGTATATGAGGGGTGATCAAAAAGTAATGTCGCGTTTTTTTTTGTCTCTAAAATCGTGACCGGGAAAAAATAAACACATGTACATTCGATAGAACAATTCAACTTTTATTTTTCCACATAATCTCCAAGCCGATTGAGGCAACGATCCCAGCGGTAGTCAACATTTTTCACACCCTGTCGATGTTTCCACTGGGTCCTGTTGAGTGTGGAACCAGTTGCGAACTGCCGATTTCACCTCGTCGTCGTCACGGAAATGTTGATCGGCCAGTGAGTTCTTCAACGGTCCGAAGAACTGGGAGAGATATCCGGGCTGCATAGAGGATGAAGCAGTGCTTCCCAGTTCCATCGCTGCAACATGTCAGTGACCCGTTTCGCTGTGTGGAGACGTGCGTTGTCATAGTGCGGCACCATGTCCTCCATTGCCAAGTCGGGTCTTTTCCTGCGTATGGCCGCTCGAAGATTTCTCAATGTGCCTCTGTAGCATTCAGGAATTGACGATGGTATGCGATGGAAGAAACACAAGCAGTATGGGACCACGGCAATCCAAAAACATGTCAACATGACCTTGCCGGCTAATGGCACAGTTTTGAACTTTTTCGTTGCGGGAGATGAGGTGTATTTCCAAACCGCCGATTGCATCTTGGTTTCGGGCATGAAATGCTGGACCCATGATTCATCGCCTGTGATGATTCTATCTAAAAAATCCTGACCCTCCTCCTGGTATCGGGTGAGATACAGCAAACAAGCACCGAAATGAGCACCTTGATGTTCGGCCATCAACTGTCGTGGCACCCATCTGCATGACACTTTGCGAAAGCCGAGCTGCTCGTGAACATTGTCGTACGCCGTCCCATATGAAATGTTCAACGTTGTAGCAATTTCTCGCACGGTAATCCGACGGTTCTCCCGCACGTGCGCTTCCATAGCGGCAATGTTGCTGTCAGTCATGGATTTCCGCGGCCGGACAAAGCGATGTTTGTCCAGCAGGTCCTCTCGTCCTTCTTTAAAAGCCTTGTACCAACGTTGTACTGTCGGAGCTGCACGATATCACCTTCGTATACCGACACAATTTTTTATGGATATCGACTGGTTTCAATCCTTTTGCACAAAGAAAACTCATAACACTCAAAAGCACTGGACAATGAAATGAGAGCCGCTTTTTTGTTTGGAAAGCCACGTCGCTTGTGCTTGGCGGATGCACACGACACTAACAGGAAACTTTAACAATGAACCAAACTAACTTTTATATATCGCAATTTTCTCATATCTCCCGACATTTTTGAGAAAAAGAGTACGCGACATTACTTTTTGATCACCCCTCATAGATCCTATTATTATTATTATTATTATTATTATTATTATTATTATTATTATTGTTATTATTATTATTAATTGCACTCATACAGAGTAAAAATCAATCAAGTTTATTATTTAAGTCTAGTTGCTATTCATTATCCAATAAGATAATAGTGTTTGAATATGTTGTTGGTGGTTAGGACATTTGGTCACATCGCAGAAGATGATGCGCTGTCGTATTTCCAATGGGAGTATATTCCATGTCTGGATACAATTAAATGGAGAGTATTTTTCACGCCATGGGGAAATAATCTGGAGCGGATGTAGAAGTAACCACTGCGTTTTCCTGGTGTTACAGGCTATATTCAACCATTGATGGATGAAATAGGCTGGATGCGTGTGAAGAAAGAAGGCTTTCACTAGTTCTTTTAGTTTCACTAGTGTCACTACTGAGTCAAAAGTTAATAATTGAAGATCATTGCATATCTGAGAGATTGATTTTCGTCTAGGTAGATTTAAAATCGCCCGTATAATATTATTATATGACATTTTCAATTTCGCTTGCAAAAATTTATTTGATCTATTCCATACCAGCATTCCATATGTTATCTTGGGCAGTATTCAAAATGGTGATCATCTTCTTTTTATTCAAGTACGGCGCAGTCTCTTCTCTCAAAATCTTAATTTATTACATTGACAGATTATATTGTCAACTTGCAAGGTAAATTTTAATGAGCCGTCAAAAGCTACGCCTAATATTTTTTGGCCTTCGATGATCTGAGGTGTTCTTTTATCAATTCTCAACATCGCAGTTTTATCTGTATTGATTTTCATTCCTCTGGTATTAAACCATTCCTGTATCTTTTCCATGTCATTTCTAATATCTTGGTCTCTTTTGTGGAAAGCTTGATAATTATACGGTTTAGTTAAGATGATGTCATCCACAAAGGCTCTTAGTTTAAAATTAAGGGTCATATTAAAGATTGGAGCTAAAAGGGTTGCAAATAAGATGTTACTAACGGCAGAGGCTTGAGGAATTCCACATTT
The DNA here is from genome assembly GCA_023313115.1 of Rhysida immarginata. Lineage (NCBI taxonomy): Eukaryota > Metazoa > Arthropoda > Chilopoda > Scolopendromorpha > Scolopendridae > Rhysida > Rhysida immarginata. The sequence continues at coordinate 640,051 of JAHWFO010055510.1, read as the reverse complement.
AGATGCATAGTGGTACTGTATATCTGATACCCAATGTTAAGCCATTCATCCGTATAGAGAAGAGATTGCGGAGCAAGTTCATCGATGACCCGTAATTCCAAAGGCTTCTAGTTCCACAAAGAGCTGAGCTCGAGATACCGTGTTGAAGGCCTTTGCGATGTCTACGCATACAATAACTAGACATTTTTGATTATCTAAAACTTGCAGTGCTTCCAGCAATATAGTCAGTAGAAGATCTAGCACAGACGTTTTCGGTCTTCCTCCATACTGCTCTAAAGGGAGATTTTCCCAAACATAGGTCATCATTGGCTGAAAAAAAATCTTCTCAATTTTCTTATAAATCGTAGGTAATGTTGAAATCGGCCTAAAGTTTTTTGGGTCCTTTACATTTCCAGATTTAAAAATTGGACATATTGCTGCTTGTTTTAAGGCACTTGGGAAAGATCCAGTCTCCCAAATGTTACTAATTAAACATGCCAATAAACAATTGCCTTCGGTAACCCAAATGTTTTAAAACTATGTGATTTAAAATTTCATCATTTAAATTGTGTTTTAATCTAATGGTTTTCATAACCCAATAGATCTCGTGGGGTAAATTGAATGGCAATGACCAGTCAGTATCAGTCCTTCTAAGGCTATTACTAAAGGATTTGAGTATCTCAATATCTATCGCATTATCAATCCATTTTAGGTAATCGGTTACTTTTTCGTGCTCTATAGTGATTTTGTTATTGATCCGACCCCTATTTACAAATTTCCAAAGGTCTCGTAAAATTTAAATTGATTGATCAGCATAATTATTTGCAGGATTTTTGCAGAGGCAACCGAAAAAAAACTTCAATAGCGCTTGAAGTGTCTGAAGTGGATGCATATTTCAAATTTTTTCAACACTCTTGAGTCTATGTAAGACTATCATTAAGCAAGCCAAAATCGATTTTTACACAATTTTTTGGTTATTTACCTTCATCAGGTGCTTTCTTTTAGCCCTTCTAATTTGATCTTTATAAAATTTATTCAGATTTCTAAGTTCCAAATGGTCTTTCGCTGCCTTCGATTGTATAGCTCGTTGATAAGTTGACTTTCTTTTGGTCCATATGCTTAATTTCTCTCGTCCACCATGGTGTATACTTTGGCCGACGAGAAAAACATTTAGTGGTCCAATAGTAATTCCAAATTATGAGAAAGTCTTTGTAATATCGGATTAATTTGAAAGATTATTCAAACCATATCCGATGAGATTCAATCACCTTCTTGAGACATGTCCATACTCTCATTGCACTTTCTAGTAACATCAACTGACTAGGCATGTACTGTACTAACAACAGAATGAGCCGCTAGGCACCTCTACAATGGTCTATAATTTTTTTACTACTATTTTTATTTAAAAGATATGCACTTTCGTTGAGAAATTGATTTCATTATTCAAATTTCTATACGTGATGAGATTCTCTATGAGCGATGTAATTGAGTTTACTAGCAATTTCAAAAATTTCACCCAGTGAAAAGGTAATAAAACGAATGAATCTATTATGTATTTCATTTCATCCTGTTTGCGTTGTCTTTTGGATGAAAAAATTCGATCCATAAAATGTAATGACTGTTTTTATTTACGTTTCCAGTGGCGCCATAGCAATACAAGACTGGAAAAATGTTTTCGCAAGAATTGCCAAGCCAAATTTCCCAAAAGATCATTTCGGTAGAAATGCGGTCATAAAATATAGCAATTGCTTATTTTGAGAGAACTCCCCAGATCTAAATAAAGAGCTGTATAATATATTTGTCATCCTTACGTCTCTTAATTTTCTACTTCGTTTTTTAGAAAGATATATTCTCCTCCTTCTTCCCCACCTCTTATGTCCGTAAACTATTGAGATCCGTTTTGCCGTCGTTTTTCTTCTCATCATGTATGATGCATTATTTACTGGCGCAAGGGTGTCTCATCACCCCGTCGCCCATAACATACCATTGTATTCGAAGGATTGTTGCCGTTTTCCATTGCCGAATGACCAGACTTTCAATTCCGTCGGCGAATTACGACTTCCATAACCGGGGCGAGATGACCCTTCCCTTCGGCAAAAGATGATCGCCTATCAGCCGGATGGTTTCGCTGGTGGCGCAGCCTCCCACCGCCGCTCTCGCCGTTCAACTACCTTCATTCGACCAACCCGAAATGAGATGACCCCTTTATCGGTCGACCAGCTGTCGCTGGCACATCATATTCCAAACGTTTCCAACTTCTTTTCTTTTTTTATATATATATTTTTACGAATGGTATCCTTTTCTCTTTGCCTGTTCTTAATTCGTTGTTTATCCTTTCTTTTTTGCCGTGTGTTTTGCCAAAAATGCATCCGAGAGCACTGAGCTGTTTTAAACTCGCCTCCACGCCATTTCCTTTTTAACTCCCGTTTTCCCCCCATTCCTGGGGGTTGAAAATTCAGCTTTACAGCCGTTTGTTATGAGATTACAGTAAATATTAAACTGGTGGCGACGTCGGGTGGCCGCTGCTTGAACCCATGCCTATCGGTGAAAGTTTACGATGAAGTTTCGCGTGAGTTGCGAGCCCGAGATAAACGCAAATGGAAGGAGGAAAAAGAACAAGGGCCGTTACGAGATGCTTCTTATCTCTACAAATTAGATGAGTTTTACCCCTTTTTTCCAAACCCCCAACCTTTCTCCCCTCCTTCTCCACTGCTCTTTAAAGGAAGGAAGAAAAAATTTTTTTCATCTTCCAACTTAGAAATTGACTAGAAGGAATGATGTTGCTGCCGATGATGATGGTAATGATCGTGGTGATGATGATGACGATGATTCTGATTTGTGTTATTAAAGCTGGGAAAAATTTACCCTTGAGCATTTCTTCGTCAAAGCAATCTACTAAAGTCTACTCAGAGGGCCTTCTGTCAGACTCTTTCCGAGAAAACTCTAATTTTATATCTTTGCAATCACATCAACATTTTCTTAAAATATTTTTTACCATCTTCAGCTCATGTTAAACTAAGTTCAAAATGTCCTGAAGTTTTAGAAAGAATTATAAATGAAAATTAGCTTCATGTAAGTAAAATTTCTTCAAGAATCAATAATATTTTCAAGTTGTAGTCGAAGAAAACTTTTTGTTATAACTCTCGGGATATTGAATAATAATTAAACTACAGAACAATAAACAAGTAAAAAAACATATTAATAATCCTCCGCAGAGATTAATTTTATACATAGGAAAAAATATTATCTACTGTTTTACAGCTGACATTTTACAACTTCTTTGTTTTTGATATTAACTAAGTCTTACACATAACTAGTTAAAATCTATAAAAATTAAGCAAGTTGACAGTGAAGTGTTACTCTAACTACAGGGTGTCCCACAAAGGACTCCTTGATTTTAAGAGTAAATATTTCGGAAACGGAGATCGATAGATGAATGAAACAAAAATCTGATACAGAATTTTCAAAATTGGTTCTAAATGTTGCCGATTAGTGGCGCTGCACGCAGTAAAGAGTCCTAGAAATAGACTATAAAATCTCCTTTGCAAGCAGCCATTGTAATCATATCACAATTTAACCGATGTTACTCCAGTACCATAAAAACACGTTGTTCTACAGAATACACGACTTCACCCACTTCCTTTAGCTAGATAAGTACAGCGTCACTTGTCGACAACATTTGTGACTAATTTTGAAACCTCTGTATCAAATTTTTACGGCTTTCGAAATAAGCTTACCACTTATTTCATTTTTCGATCTCCGTTTCCGAGATATTTACTCTTAAAATCTAGAAGTCCTTTGTGAGATACCCTGTATAAGCAATTTCATCATTTCCTCTTTAAGAGTGAACTTACTGTTAAAAATACTGTCGAAGTTGTGTGATTATAATGACGTCTATGATAATTATATCCAACGTCAAAAAAATCAACTGTGAATGGCTTAATTTCAATGTGAACTTTAAAATGTCACATAGTGTTTTTCCTCTGTGGACTTCATAAAATACAGGGTTATTACAAATGACTGACCCGATTTCATAAAATTTACTGTAGCTTTATTTTTTGGACATATTGTCACAAAACTTTGCAGTCGTATGGAAAAACTCAAAAAGGTTTTTTTTTGTAAATTTGCTTCTGATTTATGCCACGAGAGCACAGCAGTGAGCTGTTTTGTTGTGCTTCATATCAGTCTCTAACCCCTTGCGATTTTTTTGTATGGGGTTATGAGAAAGATGAATGAGTGTCTACGCCTGTCCTACCAACAAACCTACCAGAACTGAAAGCTCGTATCAACTGGGTACATATAGAATGCTTGTAATATGCCAAAAAAAAAAACTGCGAAAAAATTATAGACTTTGTACATTTCTTTGACACTTAGCCAATGCAGTGCATTTAGTTTAAGAACCCTGAGCACGTATCAATGCATGATTCTGTCAGGCGATGTATATATAATTGTTTCATAGTTGTTTGGGGTATGCTGTTTCATGCAATAATAATACCGTCTTTTAGTTTCGCTACAGAGGAATACTGCCGCTCATTCTTGTAAAACTCTCTCGATAATAGGCCAAAGCATTATCAATGATATTTAGATCAGGTGTTAATCCAGAAATCTGAAATTGACGAATTTTCTTTAACTTAAATTAACATTTCGCAGTGTGGATGGCAGCGCTGTCTTGTAGAAATAGCCACTTAGGTCCAGTTATTCGACATCCGTATTGAGGAAATACCCGTGAAAGAAGTCTACAGTTTGTCGATCATCAACAAATTACTGTGTACAGTTTTTCTGATAACAGATAGCTCCCTAAATCATCACTGATCCTTTGCCGGCTTGCAGTCATGACATGATCTTTTCCTCGTTCCCTAACTCATGGAAATATTGTAATAGCAGAACACATCCGGACCGTCTAAATCATTTTTTTTCATCAGAGAAGCTGATACTACGCCATTCTTTAGTACGTACCTTGTGCAAGTTTCCTAATGAGTAATGAATAATGAATTTTAAAGGGGTGGTTGTCAAAGAACTAAGCACTGCGACCTAGGTCTATTGTACTATCCCCAATGACGATGAAAGAACGATTATGAACGGGACAAACACAAACATCCATGCCCTCGGCGGGATTCGAACCCGCGACTCGCTGGAAGTTTCCTAATTCTTGGCGAGCAGCCTAATGTCGCTGTATCAACATCGGATTGCTGCGAAGTCTCTTTTGAACAATGTGTGCAGTGTTCTATAGGAAACGCTGCACTGAACTGACACTGAAGTCCAACATCATTTGTTAGTTGTTTAGAACTCTATGAATATTTAGAATTTGAACTTTTTGTTATGGCAGGACCTCTCCCAGGATTTTTCTTCACACCATATGCTGTTGCATTATTCAATTATGTTGATATTACATGTTTATTTTTTTGCAGAATTTTGGCAAATGCAGTATGTGAGTTTCCTGCTTCATAAAAGGCGGTAATTTGCCTTTTTCAAAAGAGGATAGCTTTGAGAGCTGTAATTACATTAGAGATCAGAATCTCATGTGAGATTTTTTGTTCCTTATCTGGTCAATAATCATCTCCTGAAGTTTGTCTCTATTGCTTTAGTTCACACTGTATATAAAGACTTTTAAATTTTTTATTGAGTGAAATTAAACACAATGCATAAAATATGATCTTGGATTTAAAATAATTTTTTTCCTTCTAGAGCTTTTTGAAGAACATAATTTTTCATTTTTTGCGGATTTTGTTAAATAACTTTTTTTGTTTCTTTCTCAAACAGTACGAGCTACGCCTGGTTGCATCTGACAATCTGAACGAGAATTTTACTACAGTCGTCATTCATGTGAAGGATGTGAACGACAATCCCCCAGTGTTCGACCGACCAACCTACGAGACTCAAATTACCGAGGAGGACGACAGGAACCTACCCAAACGTGTTCTTCAGGTAAAGAAATTAAATATTCTGTATAATTTAAGTAACAATAACTCTCTTCGTGTTATTTAAAAAAAATAGATTTTATCTACCCCGAATATTGTATTAACGACGCCTATCTGTTAATTCTTGAATCGGATTAAAGATGATTTAATTGTAATTGAAAGGTTTCATTTAAACAGTGAAGACTCATAAAGGTAAACCTTTAAACAATTGTGAGTTTCAGACATTATTAAATTGTTAGGGTGTGGCTATTTTATTTAAGGGCTATCGAAAATGTCATTGTAACAAATTTCTGCAGTTAAAGTCGTTTTTTTAAATGTCCATTTCTTATACGCTTTTTATATAAAATAAATGCTTAAATGAAAAAGGAAAAGGTCTTAACAGAAAAGTCGATACACGAAAAGGCATTTCAAATCTGGCATGCTTTGTCAGTCAGAAAGATGAAGACGCAAAACGCCGTTCGGATGCTTTGTGTAGGATGCTTAGGAGAAAGAATGGCGTCAGCCAAATCATAAGTAAACTCGTAGTCCTGATTGTTGATAAAGTAGGGATATTTTTCTGCGTACAAACATCACATTTATTATTTACGGGCAATTTAAATCCTATTCCTACAAGATGGTTATTATCATGGTAATAGGTTTCAGGTTTGCCTTTCATGTACTTGCGCAAAAGGCAACTGAATAACCCAAAACAGGCAAAACACAGACCATAATAAACTAGCATAGTCATAATTATTTAAACAAGAATAGGATAAAGTGAGCACATTTTCATGATATAGCATCGTACATGGATATATTGACTTAATCAACATTTTAAAACACTTAAGAGAAAATAAATAAATATGAAAACTAAATTGTAAATTACTATTTAAGTAAGCTAATATATTGAGAAAATTTAAACGAATAAACTTGAAGAACTAAAAAAAAAAATTCCTCATTTATTAAAAAAAATAAAAGTTCTTTAATTTTTAAGAATACCCAGATAATGTTAAACGACGTGAGCCTCAATTGCTGAAGCGTTATGTGTAAGCATCTATTATTTTTTCATATTAAATTACTAAAGTGTTTCTACGTTATCGTTTACTATAGAAGCAGGCGATTAACTACTATTAATTAACAATATGTATAACAGTAGTGAGTTTTAGATAACATTAAGCCTAACAGCATCATGCACTTGATACAAATAAGCTATGGATAACAATAGATCTAACAACTCGTAATGAGTTGGTTGATATATTACACGCCATATCTTAGCATTGAAAGATCTAACAATACTACGAGGTGCATTCAAGTTCTAAGGCCTCCGATTTTTTTTCTCCGGATTGGAAAGAGATAGAAACATGCGCATTGTTTTAAAATGAGGCCGCGTTCATTGTCAATACATCCCAGAGATGGCAGCACCGTATGGCAGATGGAATTTTACCGCCAGCGGCGAGAATGAGAACTGTTTTAGATACTTAAAATGGCGACGTTTTCCTTACTTGAACAGCGTGCAATCATTCGTTTTCTGAATTTGCGTGGTGTGAAACCAATTGAAATTCATCGACAGTTGAAGGAGACATGTGGTGATGGAGTTATGGATGTGTCGAAAGTGCGTTCTTGGGTGCGACAGTTTAATGAAGGCAGAACATCGTGTGACAACAAACCGAAACAACCTCGGGCTCGCACAAGCCGGTCTGACGACATGATCGAGAAAGTGGAGAGAATTGTTTTGGGGGATCGCCGAATGACTGTTGAACAGATCGCCTCCAGAGTTGGCATTTGTGTGGGTTCTGTGCACACAATCCTGCATGACGACCTGAAAATGCGAAAAGTGTCATCCAGGTGGGTGCCACGAATGCTGACGGACGACCACAAGGCTGCCCGTGTGGCATGTTGCCAAGCAATGTTGATGAGCAACGACAGCATGAATGGGACTTTCTTTTCGTCGGTTGTGACAATGGATGAGACGTGGATACCATTTTTCAATCCAGAAACAAAGCGCCAGCCAGCTCAATGGAAGCACACAGATTCACCGCCACCAAAAAAATTTCGGGTAACTGCCAGTGCTGAAAAAATGATGGTGTCCATGTTCTGGGACAGCGAGGGCGTAATCCTTACCCATTGCGTTCCAAAGGGCACCACGGTAACAGGTGCATCCTACGAAAATGTTTTGAAGAACAAATTCCTTCCTGCACTGCAACAAAAACATCCGGGTAGGGCTGCGCGTGTGCTATTTCACCAAGACAACGCACCCGCACATCGAGCTAATGTTACGCAACAGTTTCTTCGTGATAACAACTTTCAAGTGATTCCTCATGCTCCCTACTCACCTGATCCGGCTCCTAGTGACTTTTGGCTTTTTCCAACAATGAAAGACACTCTCCGTGGCCGCACATTCACCAGCCGTGCTGCTATTGCCTCAGCGATTTTCCAGTGGTCAAAACAGACTCCTAAAGAAGCCTTCGCCGCTGCCATGGAATCATGGCGTCAGCGTTGTGAAAAATGTGTACGTCTGCAGGGCGATTACGTCGAGAAGTAACGCCAGTTTCATCGATTTCGGGTGAGTAGTTAATTAGAAAAAAAATCGGAGGCCTTAGAACTTGAATGCACCTCGTATATTGTACCATTAGGGTACCAATTCCCACTATCATTATTTTCTCGTTATATACACTCATGACACGTTGTTACGATGTGTTTGATATATTACATGCCATATCTTAGCATTGAATGTTCCAATGGTACCATATGGCATCATATAGAACCATTAGGGCACGTGCTACTAAACAAAGACCACTACCATTATTTACTCGTTATATTCACTCATGATACGTTGTTACAAGTTGTTTGATATATTACATGCCATGTTTTAGCATTGAAAGTTCCAATGGTACCATATGGTTTCATATGGCAACATTAGGGCACGTACTACTAAACCAATAACCATTATCACTATTTACTCGTTATATTCACTCATGGCACGTTCTTACGAGTTGTTTGATATATTACATGACATATCTTAGCATTGAAAGTTCCAATAGTACCATGTGGTATCATATGACACCATTAGGGCACATGATACTAATCCAATAACCATTATTATTATTTATTCGTTATATTCACTTATGGCACGTTCTTACGAGTTGTTTGATATATTACATGCCATATCTTAGAATTGAAAGTTCCAATGGTACCATTTGGTATCATATGGCACC
>JAHWFO010055510.1:602858-624459 GCA_023313115.1 Rhysida immarginata | reverse complement strand
TTGCTCATCTGAATTGACAAATAAGGTGGCTCTCTCACAGCAATTCTCACAGCTAATAGATGGAAATCTCAAATCACAAAACAAACAAAAACTAGGTCACAATTTTAAAAAATAAAGTTAACAGATAAAATTAAAATCACCAGATTCCTATATAAAATAACATCTAACATCAATTTAAAATATCTCAGCTACCATTTATTTTTGTAAATTTTGAAATCATTTTTAAAACCCTCAGAAAATGGAACTGTTCGCATTAATGTAAAACACGGGGTTTTTGAATTTTGCATATTATTTCTTTTCTTTTTTCAGTTTGTTTATTTAAGGAATTCCGACAGCATCTGAATAAAGATGACATTCAAATTATGTTATTACCAAAACAGATAAAATTAAAGCTTTGAAAACTCTTGAGTGAAACAGACCTTACTCATACATAATAAACATCGCATACTCTTCCCCTAACTAAAATTGTGACAATTTCACTTTAAAATGATATCATCAGGAATTAAGTTAACAGATTACCGCTGCAGTCTCCATGATAATTATCTTAAACCTTCCTTACATTTAGACAAAATTAGAGCTTTATTGCATCTTTTAATATTATTTAATATTTTTTAAGATTAATGGGAAATTATTCACTTCAACCAAAGCTAAAACTGATAAAATACAAGTAAAATAATAACACAAACATGGATGAACATTATTTTAACACACAACTTAACATTTATTACATCGGTATCAGTAACATTTATGTGTAGGAGATTATTTTATGTATTAAATGTACAGTATGATACCGAATAAGAGCAACTGCAATCTGAAAATATGTGCTTATAAATAATAAGCTTTATGATTAAAGAAATATTTAGTAGGATTAATGAGGCAAACTAATTCTAGATTTAACAACACGTAGTCGGCATACAATCCTGTTTCTCCGTTAAAATCTATTCATTGACATCGATTACTTTGAACAGTATCGTATAGTTGTAACACTTCTGAAGAAACATTAGAGCAGTAAATTATGATAGAAAATGTTTTTTTTGTCCTGTATATGAATAGCTTATTTCGTACATGAAATAGATTTAAAAATCATGTTCGTGTTCGGTTAGTTACTTTCAGTGGAATGCTAATTGTTATTAAAAACTTTATTGTTCATAGAAAGTATATCTCAAAATAATGCGGTTATAGCTCTTGCTGCTGTTGTTGCATTAATGGTATCTTGGGTAAGGCTAAAGGGTAGACTAATTGGGCTGTCAGGATAAAACAGAATGCTCGTAACAGCTTGGATTTTTAAAGCGGAATGTTAAGTCTGTGGTTTTTTCAAAATAATGAGCACTATTCTTATCACCCACTATTCGCTATCCAGACTTCTGTATCGAGCTTTGCATCTGTTGATAGTAATTGCGGAAGTTAAGAATTTGCATGAAAGAAGAAAAATTGTCATATTCGTTTCGAAACGAATCTTGGTTTACGAGTATTTAATGTCGAAGTTCTATACAACTATGTTCTCTTTAAATTTTCAGTCGATAACCAACTTCGGATAAAAATTACTTGTTTGATAAGCCACTAGAGGCGAGGGTGTTAGTTTCGAATCCTTCTGTGGTCGTCGCTTACGCTCTTTTGTCCGCCAATCGTTCGCCAACGACACAAGGGGAAAATAAAGCTGTTAAAAACTCGAAACCATCAAAAGCACCGTTCATATACAGAATTTCAATCAATAGCCTTTGTCGAAGCGACGAAATTCAACCGAAAATCAAGTTGGGCAATTATGTTTTAACGATTTCTGAGAATTTCTAATTCTACAACTAAGGAGTGGCGAATTTTGAAATTTCCTGACTAATTTGTAATTAGAGCATGACTTCCTGCAAACAGTACTATAAAACTTGTTTAATATCTGCATAAATACAGTTTAGAATTATGAAAAAAATTATTTTTTCCATTCAACAAATTTCCATAGTATTTCTAATGTGGTGTAAAGAGATCGAAGAAAACTTTATTAAGCAAATCAATTCAATATTAATTTAATTTCTAAAAGCTATTGTTGTTTCTTATTGACGTACTATTTTATGATATTCATAAATAATTTTCATAAGATAAGCAATCGATTTTATTCTATTTATGTAATCGTATCTTCTTAAAATAGCAAAATACGAGGGTCGGTTGAAAAGTAATGCTTACTGTAAAATAACGAGAGAAAAAACCATTTTACAGAGCGACAAATGCTGCCATCTTGTAGCTACATTCCCCTATTACAAGCATACCCACTTCAATTTCTTCTTTCGACCATGCCTTCTATTGTTATTGATTCGACTATGCCTTCTATGTGGGGTGGCCGTGGCCTGGTTGTCTCGTCGGTTGGTTCGCTGATCGATGGAGTTAAGCAATTTTAGGCGCGGCCAGCTGCTGGCTGGGTGACAGCCAGTGGCTTGAGGACCACTGCTGGGTGGGACGGCTATTTGGGGCGCAGCTGTTGGGGGACTATAATCTGACCCATTTGCTGAGTGACCAGTGCTGGTTGTCCAGCAGCTGGTGATAGCCACTGGTTTGTTCGTCCGCCAGCAGCTCTTCCATCATAGAATCTTGCCATCTGTGCTTCGGAGGGCACGTTAAGCCGTCGGTCCCTGCTGCTACTGTCATCTCGTAGCAGTCGTTAGTTACTGGGATGGCGCAAAACTCTCTCGAAGGAGTAAATGCCGCAGAATATCGTTCAAGATAAGATAAGATAAGACGCCTTCTATGTCAATGCGTCTAAAACAACGAGTTTTAGAATTTTTAACATCCGAAAACGTGAACCTTGGTGCATTTATCGTCAGAATCTTGGTTGTCGTGATCAAAATCAAATTAGCCAATAATTTTGCAACACGATTATACTCGGCAACACATATCAGACGCAACCGCCGAGGCTCTTTTTGAAGGTGAATTTTGAATCCAATAATCCACACACGACATACATATTAGATTTGGTGCCCTGTAATTTTTATTTCTTCCCACATTAAGAGAGAGATATTAAGGGCATTCATTTTACCACGGCTAATGAAGTAAAGGACGCAGTGAGGCATTCTGTATTGACGAGATAAAAAAAACTGGTTCACCGTTGGGAGAAATATTTACCTGTTTAATAGTGACTATGTTGAAAAGTAAATGTAAGTTTTTGTAGCTAACAAAATAAACTTTCATAACTATTCGTTTTATTTGAATATCTCTTTTCATTCGCGAATTACTTCGATTCCCTAATATTCCCTAATAGTCGGGGTTGGAATTTTAATAGCAACTATTTATTTGCAACGGATACAGAATAGGTATTTGTTTTAAATATTTACCGTCCTTCGATAAAGTCACCAATATTGTGTACAACCCGTTGCTGGCGTCGTGGAAATCGTAGAATGCTTTTGGCAGAAACTATTGTGTTGATATTTGAATGGAGCGGTCTAAAATTCGAAGAATATCTGCTAAAGTTCGGAAGTTAATCTCAAGAGTTTCTTTATCTACGGAATAAACTCGAAACCCTAGGGGATGATAGAGCACCTTCTAGTCCCATCGCAGTAATGATTTAAGATAACATCGTCACAGTCGACAATCACCGTAATATTCATATAACTGCAATTTTTCATTTGGGATTTTAAAACTGGGAGTGTTTTTTTTGTTTTTTTTTGCTGTCATGACCCCGTAGCCCACGAGAAAGGCAGACCCTGGCCAACGCCTCCTATAAAGAAAGCCTCAGCACTAAAACGTCAAACATTGTTACATCATCATAAGTCGACCAAATTTAGAGCTTATTATTGGTAGAAAGGCGGTTAACAAAGGACAAAGTATGATGATGTAACAATGTATGACGTTTCAGTGCGGAGGCTTTCTTTATAGGAGGGTTGCCCTGGCGCGGAAAAGTCACATGATCATCTTAGTTCGAATAACAATGTAACCTTCATTGTTTCCATCTTGGATGTTACACTGTTATTCGGACTCAGATGATCATGTGACTTTTCCGCACTAGGGCAACACCACTTAGACAGAAGGCCTGCGCACAGAAACGTCCGCATTGTTACATCATACAAAAGCAGCTATTGTTAATCGCATTTCTACCAATAATAAGCTATAAATTTGGCCGTTTGATGATGATGTAACAATGTATACAGTTTCTGTGCGCAGACCTTCTGTCTAGGGGTGCGTTCACTTATTCGTTCGGAGTCATGCTCCGAGTCAATGTGATCACGTGATCAGAGTACTAGCGTCATGGCTCAGAGCGTGACCACCGAGAGAGAAGGCCTCTGCGATGAAACGTAATACATTGTTACATCATCATAGATAGTGCATTGTTATTCGTATTTCAACCAATAATAAGCCCTGAATTAGCACTATCTATGATGATGTAACAATGTATTAAATTTCAATGCGGAGGCCTTCTCTCTCGGTGGTCACGCTCAGAGTCAACACAACGACGTAACAATCGAAGACTTTGATCGTTATAATCATTTGTGTGCAGTATTGCTAATTTAGCCTTGTTTTTCATGCGCTTGTCTTTTGTTGGACATTTTTAATAAAAATTAAACAATGCACACATTAACCATCTACCATTCATTTACAAGTCTTCAATTCTCTTCAAAAACTCTCATCATTATTCATTGGTGAACTTATTATTTATTCTTATTATTAGTTATTTTATCTTCTCCATTTATAAATGAGTATAGAATCATTCATTAATAAATAAACATATTATACTACTTCGTAAATTAATGTATAATGCACAATATAATGAAAATTAGCTTTTAAATTGGACACATCCCTGCTAAATTGGCAACACTGCTTGTGAACGATTCAAGATATTTTTCCCTCTTCGCAACCTCCGGAGGCATCAGAAAAGCATGAGCAGTGCCCATGGCACTTTTGGTTATGGGGAACCTTTAACATTAGGTTATTTTTTATTATCAGAAATAAACAATAACATATTTTTTATTTTTTATTATTTTTATAAAAACAAAGTTCTGGTCATAATTGTAATTTTAATTTATTATCACAGAGGCTAGGGTGGCCTCATGCGTAAAGATGGAACTGAGATTGAGCATATAAAAATTAATTATTATGCTGAAGAAATTGTCTTGAATCAAATTTTCGATCAATTTAAGCTAACTTTTCGTTTGTATCGTGCCAAGCCTACAATAATGGAAGGCTAACCAATTATGGTAAGCTATGGTCGTGCACTTTCGAAAGATAGAGACGGCCATGTTGATAGTTAAACAACGTATGCGCCAGCTTGAAGAAATAAAGTCTTCTCTTGTTTGTGTTGTTGCCACGGCTCCTAACAAGCGCGCTCGCAAACGATATCTCATTGTAACAAAATTGTAACAAAGAGTCGCAACTTTGTTGGCACTCTTCATTGTTGCGTCGTCCTTCTCATTAAATTTTTTGTCTCCGATGACTCCAACTTGAAAGCAGGAGTTAAGGGAGTTAACCCGAGTCGCACTCCAAGCGAATAAAGAAACAAACTCCGAAAGACTCTAAGCGTACCCTGATGTTGGACGTCAAGGGAGTTAACTCCGAGCGAATAAAGAAACGGAGACCAAATGACTCGGAGCAAATAAAGAAACGGAATCCGAATGACTCAAGAGTCACGGGAGTCACTCGGAGTGACTCCAAGTGAATAAGTGAACGCACCCTAGGTGGTGTTGGCCAACACCTCCTAGAAAGAAAGCCAAACAACTGAAACGTCATACATTGTTACATCATCATATTTCGACCATTGTTAACCGCATTTCTACCAAAGATAAGCTTTAAATTTGGTCGACTTATGATGATGTAACAATGTATGACTTTTCAATTGTGAGGCTTTCTTTCTAGGAGGTGTTGCCAAGGTCTGTCTTTCTCGTGGGCTAGATCATGATCCGCAATGACGTCACATTCAGTCTTTATCCAACTATGCTGCTCCGGTTTGGAAAACATCGTAACTATGCTACATTCGTCCGCTAGCTAACAGGAGGCTCTGTTCTTCTCGTCACTGCGCAAGCCCATAAAGAGGAAAGGGAATGTCTATTTACTCTTTGGTACGTTAGACATGTAAACAAGAAATTAATCGCCTCGAAGAGGGTATAGGCAGCTCTGAGTTCATTTATTTTCTAACCCTTTTATCGACATCTTTTAACCCCATTTTCTTTCTTACTTTTTATCAAAAAATGATTTTCTCGAATGTAGTTTTTAGAAAATGGAAAACATCACTATCTTCTTTCGTTTCCCATAATTTCCGTTCGAGTGACACATCACATGCCATAGATTGAATTTTGAAAATGTTATTAGATCTGCAGACTATGTGACCGTTTTGCCCGCAACACTTAGAACCATTTGGCCCAAGCTTCATAGTAATGTAGACCGTGCCTAGAGGAGTCGGCATACCGAATTTCACTTATAGAGAGATGGGCCCCCTCTAACACTCATCTCAATTACTCAGAACCCAGTGGGTCAATCAAAATCAAAGTAAATAGTGAAGTAGGACTTACCCATCCTAAGCTACATTCGCAATTTCAATCTTCTACGTCAAAAAACGTAGAAGTTATGAAGGGGACAGAGGACATGGTAAACCAAGTATCTCGATTCTTCCGCTACTTAATAATTGTGTTGCTATTCATTCGAAAATATTAAGGGCCATCATAAAATATAGTCTATTCTTTCTCCTTCAAGATCTACTGAAGACAATCATCCTAAATACAAAATATTGCTTTCTTCTTCTGTTATCTTTTTCTTTTCTCGCTTGAAATGTTGTTTTTCAGAATTCAAAACGAAAATAAATGATCGCGGTGTGCGTGACGGGTTCTCTTGGGTCTCAAGCACGTTGAGTCTTACACGGGAACATTTCCTTCTTATCCACAATTCACTTTTCTTCGATACCTTTTCTTCACCATTTCTCTCATGCTCAGAGAGAATTCTTTAGAATATTTTTCAACAAAAACCTGACAGAATGTTTGGAATGTTTCGACTTTTTTTTTTAAGCCAAATGAACATCGAATGCTCCTCCTTCCTCTCGCTCTTTCTCTCACTCTCGCCTAACACTTATTTAATTTTGCAATTTCGAAACCGGAAGAAAAGAAGTAGGAAAAAAGCGGTCGAGAGAGGGAGGGAGAAATATAAATTCCCCGTTATTGTAATTATTTCATGACAACGGGGTTTGGGTTGAGCAGGAGGAATTCGGCGTGTGCGTTGCCTCCTGTTTTCGTTTCCAGCGAATCATTTGTTTTTCTTCCGTTAATTGTTAGGAAGGGAATTTGATGCAATAAATTTGACGAGGGAGAAAATAAACCCATTTCTCTCTTCCGGAAGGGCCGGAAGTGGAGATTTGGTGGGGATTTATTTATTATTATGAGGGTTTTTCTTTCCTCGTTCTTAAACATTACTCTCATCATTTATCTTCGTGGAGAGAAATTTGGGGCCGTTTAGATGCGCCATCAGATCCAATTATAAACGGCTGACGAAAGTTTATTTATTTTCCACTTAATCGAACACATTTTATACTTTTTTTCTTTCTGTCCCTTTTTAAAATCTGATATTTTTTTTTTCATTGTTGTTAGCCTCCGAGCAAGGCGTTCGCAGGTTGACCCTAGGGTCATCGAATCGGAAATCCTTTTGGTAACTTTGGATGGCGACTGCAGGAGATTCGCTCCAAAAATTCTGAAGTTTCAGAAGATATTATAAATTCGTTGTTTGTTTTCCTTCTTCTAAAATGACAAAGAATTTAGATTATGATTTGAGAAATGTTGTTTTATAGCGATGACTAATAAAATAATTTATCTGTATCCGTGGAACTGTTTTGACAAAACTACTTTGTTTTTGTAATAAAATAATTCAAAGGACAAATCAACAAAACGCTATATTATGAGCTTTACATTCCTAATAGCTTCGCTTTATATAAAGTTCTTCCCCTTCTACGTTATGTATTAATTTATGATTTTAATTAATTGAGCAAGTTATTGATTACGAAACCAGGGAATTGTAAATCTTATTAAATTATTAATTGGTTATATCGCATTCCATATTTTTAGTAGCTTCTAACATTGATCGGATTCCATCCTTCTTCTAAGCATTCATTTTCAGGATCTTTAATTAAGTCTACAAAATCGATTTTAATTTCTAAACTACTCTTGTAGACTCTAATAATAGAATGTAATCTATTTTATGAAAAGGAAAGTTGAGAAATTTGGTTTCTATTATTTAAAAGAATAGGGTTGGAAATTACGAAAACTTTTAGAAATTTTCTTTTTGAGTCGTTTCTAGAAAAATAAGAAAATCGCTATCAACAGCAACCTTTTAGGTTCATTCTAATGTCAAAGGAGAGACCCTTCCTTTTATCATTGATGCCACTTTCAAAATATCTGCTCCTGAAACGGCCATTGAATTGCCATCAATTTTAAAGTGAGTTCAGAAATTGCTTCGCACGATAATGCCCTTAATCCTTTTATTTTCGTTGAATCAGTTGATGTAGTTCAACCATCGACCAGAGGAAGAAGCTTTGTTCCTCTCTTTTATTGAACTCCTATTGACGCTCGACCTTTCCCGCCCTCCACCTGATCAAGTCATTTAATTGACTGCCAATCGTGATTCGGATTCTACTCTTTTTTTTTCTTTTATTATTCATACGTCTCCTTCTCAATATCCCATTTCATCCTCCATCTTCTTTCACAATCTCCATTTTGTGCGGGTTCTTGGTTTTTCTCTCATTTCCTCTCTTTTTCTGGGAAGCCAAAACATCGCTTCACCTGCATTAGAACGTGAATTTTAATAATGAGTAAAGGGGAACTAAAATATTCCGAAACAGGGGAACCGTTTTTTATCTTCCCCCTCTGTCTTTTTTAAAACCTCTCTTTTCCTTTGGGCGGAGAAGGATTTGGTAAAACGTGTTGCGGTGAGTTCTATCTCCCATTTGTCCTTTCTCTTTCTTTCTCTCTCTCTCTCTTCTCTTTTATCCCTTCCACCTTCTTCGCTTTTTCCTTTCCTTCCACCCAAGAACTTAATCAAGTCTTTAAATTGGGGCCTTAATGTAAGCAGCAACTGACGCCTTCTATGACGTCAGCGTCAAGGGAACCGGTTGGCGGGAGATCTCACGATAGTTTCTTCGCAGAAAGATTGGAACAGAAGACTTGTTCTCTATTTTTACCATAAGTTCCCACACACTTATATTTCCTAACCTTTTTTGGTCTCAAAAGACTTTTTTGTGGATTTAATCTTTATTCTTTGAAGGGAGTGTTTTGATGTCAAAGATTGTATTAACTTAGAATGACTTCACTTAAGAATATCAAAGATTGTATTAAGGATTGGTAATTAGATAGCGACTTTCTGAAACCTTAGTAAGGAAAATAAATTTTAAATTTTAAACGAAATTATCTCGTTTCATTTACATCCATCTCTGAAATTCCCTGTAATAATTAATGCTATTATAATTCATGAAAATTTGTTATTATAATGTTATTATGATTTTTATCTAATAAAGGGAACTTGAAAACAGGCTTTTATCTTTAAAGGGTTTTTCTAGAACATTTGAAGACATTATAAACCTTGAACATGTTGCATAAACAATTGTTGAGCTAAATAACTTTCTATATGCGTGAGTGCACTATTTTTCTGAGAATGTGCAAATAATAATAAATATCCTATTACACGCATGATATGAAATTTTAAAAATATTCATCCTAACTCAAAGTATACTCGGGGACATACGCTATATAGACAAAAGCATTAGGACACTCCAGAAAGTTTGAAAATATGCAAATAATGAGTTTGGAAAAAGGGAAGAGTATGGATATAATAAAAAGCTGGTCATGTTCTGTTAACAATCTATTAACTCTTGTGGAGCTATGCCACGTGGATCCGAACTTACCGGCTTCCAACGTGGACCGGTCATAGGATGCCATTTGTGTAATCTTTCTGTACAAGGTATTGAATCCAAACTGACATCCCAAAATCGACTGTAGCGTATGTTAACAAGAGATGGAAGGAATATTCTGCAGCAACAGTAAAAGAATATCCTGGACGACCGCGGAATCTGCCAGAGCGTGAGAGAGAAGATGACATTTCAAGAAGTCTCGCACTTCCCACGTCCTTTCGATATCTGAAGAAGATGGAAATGCACATGGGAGCACCGTTAGTAGCAAAATTATCCGCAGAGAGTTGCATAGGATCGGTTATCATGGTAAAGCAGTAGTACACAAGCCGATGGTTACAAATGTTAAATTGAGGCCTCGTTTGGCCGTGTCTCGACCATCGTTTCTGGACGGTTGAAGAATGGAAAACTGTTCTTTGGAGTAATGAGTCACTCTTCCAGTCTGACTGATGTGTTTGTGTGTGGCGACAACCCGGAGAATGGTTTCTTCTAAACTGTGTTGTTCCAACGTTGAAGTTCAGTGTAGTATGTTGTGTTGTTCCAAAGTCTAGTATGGTGTAGATTGTTTTTCCTGGTTAGTAGTCGGCCCATTGGTTCTCGTACTAAATACAGTGAACTCGGACGTGTATCTCGACGTTCTGGATAATTCGGCTCTGTTTAAACGGTGTTAATACTACGGAGGTGACAATTGTTTGTTTCAAAGCGATCGAGCTCCATGTCATACTGCAGGACTGGTTTCTTGAAAATGAAGTGAATTTGCTTGACTGGTCTGCTCAGAGCCTCGATATCAATCCGATCGAGTACTTGTGGGACAAACTGGAGTGATGGGTACGAAAACGCAAACCACGCCCGTCTTCGCAACAATCTCTTCTAATAGCCTTGCAAGAGGAATGGAAAGCCATTCCTGCCCAGATATATAGGACAACTTGTGGAAAGTATGTCGCGAGGTGTTGCCGCTGTAATAGAACCCCAAAAGGGGGGGGGGTACCAGTTAATAAATAAAATAATAAAGCAATTTTTCTGAAAAACATGCAGTGTCCAAATACTTTTGTCCAGTATTCTTGGGAATGAAGAAACTCAAAAACCACGATTTTAAGCAATACGTAAAAAAAGATCGCAAGAAAATTGTTTTTTATAATATATGATTTTGAGCAGAAAGTTTGACAGAATCCGTTAATACTATACTAAAGACAGGCCGATTAATTGACAATTATATACTTTTTTGATGGAGGGTGTGTTCTTATTGCAAGTTGAATCTTAAGATATTTTGAAACGTATGGCAATTCAGACAGTTGGACTAGAAAGTGCAATAATAAAAATTAAAATTTTTGTTATAGTATACGCCTTCTAAAATTAGAGTTGATTGGATAATTACATCACCATGGAATAAATGAAACAATTTCTCTGATTTTTATTTGGAAATGCAATAATTTCCAAAATATGTACACCACCACAACAGACACCTCCTAATTTACATGAAACGTGACTTGCGGTTTGGAAACCATCATCGAAAATCAACAGCTGATGTAATTTTATAGGTGTGGTAATTTGCTCCTGTAAGGTGGTCGTAGGTGGAGAATGGCTAAAGGAAGGAACTTAATGATTAATAATCGGATACAGCATGCTACACTCTGTTCCAGTCGGATGAGCGTGTTTGGAAAAGCGAATGCCAGGGAAGCGCCTTTTACCTGAGTACATCATTCCAACTGTGACGTTTGGAGGCGGTGGAATCATAGTGTGGGGTCGTTTTTGATAACAAGGCTTGTGACCCTTGCAAGGACATTTTGGATAACCAGTTCCTGCCTAGGCTCAGGGTAATGAGGATTGTTACCCTTCAGGACAATAATGCACCGTATCTTGTTTCGGCTCTTTGTTAAGGAGTATCACAAAGAATATCAATCGCTTTCCGTGGCCGGATAAAACCCCGAACTTTAACCCATTCGAACAATATGGGACCAGTTGGAGCGTCAGGTGAGGCCAGGGAACCAAGTTCGAAATCCACTGCTGACATGGCTAGGATCTTGCAGCAAAAATGGGTCCAAATATAGTATAATTCGCTTAAGTCAAAGTCGATTAATTCAAAATTCCGCTATTCAAATTCAAATTCAAAAAGTCGAAAATTTGAAATCTCTTCCCCTATATTCCCGTTTTGGGAATGTCGAATTCCTGACAAGTCGACTATTTTCATGGTCCCCTGACAAGTCGACTTTTATTATACTATATCGGATTATTCTGTACTGAAACTTGTAGAAAGTGTGCCTGGAAGAATGTCTGACGTAATTTCAGCTCGCGGAAGGTCCAATGTTTAATAAAATAAAATATCACTTCCCTCATACTTATTTACTGTCGTTCCATTATTGTAGGATAATGTATAGTAATCTGTCGTTCCAGTTTTGTAGGATGTAGTAAATCTTCGTGTCTTCCAGCCTGGGGTATAGAAATGCACAGAGACAAGCAGATTTCTGATTCATAATAAAGAAACTTAATACAAGAATAACTATATTTCTGAACATCAGATTGCGCCGCAATTGATTGCATAATTCGTCTGGGGGTATGGTCCGGTTGTCACCGAAGCAATACTTATAAAATGTTCAGAATGGTGCCCCTCACTGAAGAGCGAAGGCGTCACTCGTGGTAAGATACTGCACAGCATTAAGGAATTATTGTTGATATGATACCAAATCAGAGGCGTGCAGAGCGGAGGGGAGGGCAAGGGAGCGATGGCTCTATTCATCCAATCAAAGAGTGCAACACTGGTCTAGGGCATACAATCAGCGAATTGACTCCGACCATTACCAACTTCTGCCGCGTCCCTGTCCCACTTAGAGTCCTTCAATGGACCCAATAAAGATGAACAATATATGTACACCTTTGACTTCAGAGAGCCCCATAACCAAAAGCCACAAGGATATGAGTCTGGAGACCCTTGAGGCCACTCATGCGGAACTGAGCGAGTTAGCATTCCTATGGCACGGTACGGTGAATCTGAAATGGTAATTAGTCTATGAAAAACATGCTTTTTCTTTCTGTGCATTTTTGTTCAAACCGCATCGGATTACTTTGTGATTTATTGCATTTTCAAATTTTAGAGAACGTTTATATTTCTCGGTATTAAATTTGATTCTTATTTTCTTAAGTTTCAAATTTATTAATTTTGTATGTTGCTTGTTTTGGGCTTATTTCAGCTTTCAATGATTATGATTTGTTATGTATATGTAAATATAAAAAAAATCATTTTTTTTCTATTTAAGATTT
The DNA here is from genome assembly GCA_023313115.1 of Rhysida immarginata. NCBI lineage: Eukaryota > Metazoa > Arthropoda > Chilopoda > Scolopendromorpha > Scolopendridae > Rhysida > Rhysida immarginata. The sequence goes on along the minus strand of JAHWFO010055510.1, from coordinate 611,354 downwards.
ATATTAAAATTTATATTCATATGGCACTTTTATGACCACTCTCAAACTGTGTTACTGACATGTTATTTTTCACAAGCTTTAAAATTTTCATCCGTTATGTGCAGACAATTAAAAATGTGCTATTTTTAAAGGCGTTTCATTATATTTTATAAACATTTTAAACAGACAATAGTTTCAGTTAAAGTTGCTTTAAAGAGCAACAACACTCTTAAGTTCATGAATGGCTCAATTTTAATAGAACATACAACCATTATTGTAATTGAGTAATACTTATAAAAAATGCAATAATACTTTGTATAACTGCAGAAAGGATTATTAAATAGAAGCTATGTAGTTATTTTTATCCCTTAACGTAAATTGAATTGCAGCATAAGAGAAGAAAGCTCTGTGATATTTTAATTACTGTATTTAATTTATATTTGTATTTTTATATTATCTTAGGTCACAGCAACCGATGGAGATCGGGACCGCCCTCAAAACATCGTCTACTTTTTAACCGGCCAGGGCATTGACGACACGGACAGAGCCAACAGCAAATTCGCCATCAACACCACCTCGGGGGAAATCTATGTACTAAAGGTGAGTCCCAAACTAAAGATGTTTCACTTTTATGGGCGCGAGGAAGATTTCCAGCGAAGATAAAAACCCCGCTGAAACAAAGTGGCGGTTGAGAGATGGCCGTTTCTACTTCTCCTTGGTGGCCCTCACTCGATACGGGGAGGCAACCCGAATCCCCACCCCAAGACTCCCTAAGAAAATGAAGCAGATTGGAGGCGAATGGTTCGGAAATTGAATCGACTCACGTCTCCCGTCACTCTTTTGAAGACGATCGCATCACCCGGCGGACTCGACATTCGCCTCTAAGCGCACTCCTGAGTCTGTGTTTTTTGTTGAAAGATAAAATTGATGTTAGCATTGCTACAAGGATAATTTGTTTATCAAGATGATGCAGGGATTATGTAATCATTCTTGTTAGCTTATACTTAGCGGTTTCTTGAAATACACTTACTGTAGGAATTTTTGAAAATATTGACTTTCCTGGGAGTAGGAAATAATGTAAAATGTCCAAGCGTACAAACATTTAGCGTCTATTTAGAATAATTTTTCTTTAAGGATGATCATTAATAACTATTTTATATTATGATGACATTATGCGTAAAAATATGGGATGCCCCTTAATGAATGTATTCATTACCATTTATTTTATCTGGTGAAAAAGTTTACTATTTAAGATTCAGGACAAGTTATAACATAGATCAGTTTAGACTCTAAAAATAGACTGTTTTCGCCTTTTAATGTAATGAATATTGAACTGAATTATATATGATTTCTAATCGTTATTACATATAAGCATCGTGATCGCCTCTGATGCCCGGGCACGCGGGTTCGATGCCGGCCGAGGACGACGAGGATTTTTCAAGGGGATATCCTGAGATCACGCACTTCCTTCAGAAGGGAAGTAAAACCGTTGGTCCCGTATAGTCGTTTTCCGTCTGCACGTTAAAGAACCCTTGCGAGACAAAATTTGCGGCCCCTCCGTATAACGCCGTCCTGATATAACCATGGTAGTTGAAAGGGACGTTAACACCAACTAAACCAAACCAACATATAATCATGTAGAGTTTAATATCTGCCTTAAGCAACAATCCGACTAAAAAATTTAGGACCAGCGTCTTCGCAACTCTGTTTTACCAAGATTACAATTCGAATTTAGAATGTCATCTGTATAAATTTCGCTTAAGTTACTCTGTTGGTATTTGTCGCCTATAGCAAACTATTCTATTTATTCACTTTCATCGAAAACAAAAATGCAAGCGGTTACGCATTCCATACCATAAAAACCATTTCATAATGGATTTATAGATCATATTTCTTAAAGCATGCATAGAAACCAGTTTCACACATCAAGCGAATGATCAGAGCTCCTAATTAGCCTGTCAGTATGAAACATTAAATTTTGAGAAGCATGAGGAGCTTATTTATTTAGAGATAAGAAGCATTTAAGTTTAAAATTAAATTGTATTAAAAATAGCGGCAGAGAAGTCTGAGGTCATTTATTGAATATGATAAAACAATACAAATTTCTGAGCTTATACATTTGCTAAATTGGAGATGGGTTATATAATTAGAAAAATTTCAAAATCACAGCCATTTAATAAAGTTTTAGTGCTTTAAACAAGTGCTTTGGAATGCTTACTTATGAGGAAGGATCGAAAACTAACGAAAATTTTTGTGCCAACATTTTTAATAATTAGTAAAAATGAAACAATGCACAAGAAAGCTGCAGCTTTACCTATTTTTTGACATCTGCACCAAGCCTTTCGACACATTTCTCCCATCGTGGCACTAGATTCAATACACCTCATTCATAAAACTCCATTTTCTGGTTTGTATAACTATCTGCGCGCGGCTGATTTTACTTCTTCATCCGAACCAAAGCGTTGGCCTCCTAGGAATTTTTTCACTGGTCCGAAGGGGTGATAGTCAGATGGTGCGAGGTCTGGACTGTAGGGTGGATGTTTGAGCACCTTCCAGCCAAACTTATCAAATTTTTCAGCGGTAATGTGGGCGTTACAATCTGCACCGCCTGGAGACGTCGCTACGATCTAGACAATCAACACCGTCCTGTGGATTTCACTCACATTTTTTCGTTTGGCCCACAAAAAACGGAATATATTTCGCTGATCTTTACAAGTTGATGATGCTAGGAAACGCGCTATCTTTATCCAGTAGCTACCGGTCCTCCCACTAGGATGATGCCTGATCTTATGCTACAGCAGTAAGATTCCAACTATCAGTATGCCAACTTTGAACATCCGGGCCAAAATAGTATTCCGTAGAAAAATTATTGTGCGTTACTTTTCGATACTCCCTCGTATAAATAGCAACAACAGTATATCGCCATAATCCTCAAGAGAGAGTATGCAGTATCCGTTTCTCTACATATTCTTACTTCATCTTGTACCATCCTTTTAACACATAGATTTGTCATTTATTCAGACTTTTGAAATTAAGTATGGCACTAATTCATCCTGGCACACTCTCTTTAGCTTTCCGCTTTTCCCAACCATACAGCTTTCATTCATTTAGTTCCCCTTCTTCTTTTATTCTTTCCACTGTCCAAATCAACTCAAAATAGAGTAAAAGACTACATCCACTGCATACATTTCTTTTCTTTCATAAATATCTCTTACATTAACTTTCGGAACGCCATCTCATCTAATAAGACAAGCCATACCTCTTAAAGATTTCTTCTGCACTAAATTTAGATTTTTCTTCAGCTTCTCCTGCAATACCCAGTTTCACTACCACTTTAACGTTGGGAGCAACACTCTTTTATACATACAGTACGCTGTCATTTTTGCACATGCAAACAAAATCAATTTTCTTCCCATGCATGCACCTTTTCTCTCACACATGCATTCCAAATACACCAATTCGTTCACTTGCTCCAGAAAAGTTCCATTCACGTTGATCATATCTCTCTCAAACAAAAACTTCTAAGCCATCTCCATACAACACAGTTACCTCAAAATCTACCTGGACATTCAGATGTTCCATTTACCCTTCTTCTAATAGATAACCAGTGGATCGCTGGGATGACTTGAGCATATCCATTGGATAGTATATCCTGTACTTGAATATTACATTAAGATCAGATCATCATTTCAAAATTCAGTGGATATTATATATTATATGACTCTGAGTTGTTATATACTGAAGAATTGCTTATGATATCAATGAGCTAATGAGCCAATGAGCTAATGAGCTAATGTTTCAATTAGTTTTACTGAGTCAAGAGAAAATAAAATAAATAATTTATCCGTAGGGGGTGCGTGATTAACAACAAAAATTTAACATGAAATATTTCCTCGAGGAAAAAATTATTGTAAATAAAATATTCAAATCGCGATCACGCATTATAAAATTTGAATAAAAGAAAATATTAATTAAAAAATAAATAAAAACTCCATTTAATTAAAAGAAATATAAATAAAAATAAATAATAAAAACAATGAATAAAAGTCACCCAATGAAGAAATGCAAAGGTTGAAGTGGACGAAACACAATTGAAACAAAGGTCTTGTGGAGCTTATGTAGATGGAACACATAAAAAGAAGGTCTTGTGGAGAAATGTTACACGAAACACAGGAAGGCACACAGTAACAGGTGAAGAAGGTATATGATGAAAGTCTGATGATCCGTAGACACGTAGATGACAAACTTGAAATGTATTTTTAAAAAAACGTTCTCGGGATTTTTATCCCATCTTCAGTATTTCAAGTTTGTCATCTACGTGTCTACGGATCATCGGACTTTCATCATAGACCTTCTTCACCTGTTTCTGTGTGCCTTCCTGTGTTTCGTGTAACATTTCTCCACAAGACCTTCTTTTCATCTGTGTTTCATCTGTGTTTCATCTGCATAAGCTCCACAAGACCTTTGTTTCAATTGTGTTTCGTCCACTTCAACTTTTGCATTTCTTCATTGGGTGACTTTTATTCATTGTTTTTATTATTTATTTTTATTTATATTTCTTTTAATTAAATGGAGTTTTTTATTTATTTTTTAATTAATATACTTTATCACAACTCCTACTCTTATATAATAAAAGAAAATATCTTTAATAATAAGAAAAATCAAATTGATTCCGATGCAGAACGGTCATTATTCACTGGCTATCAAAATGTTTAAGAAAACGCAAAAAAAAAAATTCTATTTCTTTCTATTTGCAATGCATTATTGTAACAATTTTAAATCGTATAAAAATAGATTAGAAATAAATTAGAGAAAAAATCTTGCTAAAATTTTCAAGAAACATTTAGATAACTTTTTATAACAACAGATACTTCAGTGTGTGAAGCCTAAAGGAATAAACAAACTTATCTGAGAGCTGAGATAAAATGGATCTCTAAAATATATTTTTTCCAAGAAAGACAGATACTTAGAAGAACTGTTCTCTTATCTTACTTTAAGAGAACACCTTATGAAACATAAAGTTTTATCTTATTTGAAATTTTTTTTCCTTTGTCATGTGCCAATCTTAGCGGTTCGTCGTTGGTACTTTCGCTCTTTTCGCGGGGAAGCCTCCTCAAAACGCGTCCCGGGAGATTCAAGGTAGTCACCGTGTTTATCGTTTTTAAGGGCTTATCAGAAAATGAAAAATGTTAAAGAGACAAAATGCGTGTTACACAGAATTAAGAGATTGAAGTTTTATTCCACGGTGGGTTCGTTTCAATATGAATTTACCCAAAATAGCAGAAGAGAAGGTGGAATATCAGGAAAGGACATCTTTAGGAAGTGGAACGTATCCACCATCTTATCTTCAAGCGTACTAAATAATTACTTTGTGTGTGGATAATTCATTGAAACTGAAGAGTCTTTCCTATAATTTAACTAGAGCTACTAAATTAGCTTAAGCTGCAATATCAAACTTTTCCACACCATATGGTCTCATTTTTTCTTTACAGAATGACATCAAAGTGATAAGAAATGAACTCTATATGTCGGAATTCTTTATGAGATTTCTTTCTGTTTACGTAAATAACAAAATTGCTTTACTGCGATAGTAAAATCGAATTTTATGAGTTGCTCGCCATCTTCTTTTTCTTTCCACTTCCCACAAATGTTCATTTATGATGACAATAAAACGGTAATTTGAAAAAGAAATATTTTTTCACGCTTTTCTTTTTTTATCCTTCAGCGATCCTGAAAATATCGCCAAGGTCCTTGAACCTACAGCAATTCATGAAAGGCGCGAAATGAAAAATGGCTTAAATTTATTAAGACTTGCGACATAACTGGTGTCGGGCAATTTATTGCCTTGGCGTTTGGCCCGCCATTAACCCTTGAACTGCTTAGAATAGTATTGCCATCAAAAGACACCGAATGATTCCAACGAAGAAAGCAATCTGTTGAACTGCTCAGGCGATGGATATTATTTCTTCCTCTTAAAGCGATAATAAACGCTTTTGTTGGAGGCTTCTTTTGCTAGGCTGGCAAGGATTATACAATCCTATTTCTTATCCGAGAATTCCAGAAGTCCATGATCTAGCAATTATATCGAGTCTGCGGTGTGTTTATTCTATAACGTTATGGCCATACAGAACTGAACTATACCTTTTAAGTTGGCCTAACCATCTTATTTGATAATAACAAATGTGAACGTACAGCAGTAACTCGTAAACCACAGATTTTTTTTTAAATTCGGTTTATTAAATATTTAGAAAAATTTGATAATTTTAATGCGATTTCCATCTACGAGTGTAGTTTATTGCCCGTGCATTATCCAATGGATAATTGATTTCAACCCATTTAATGTTGTGGGAATGGAAATGCATTAAAACATTTTAATGTTTTAAGGGGAATGCTGAATAGCTAAGCACATCTCTCGTTGCCTTTGTCTCCCATTTAAACAGTTGGTCTTATCTGAAGAACATGGTGACTAAAATATTGGCCATTCTTGGTCAATTCTAACTCCAAGAAGACTTCTTTCTCAAGAAGCTAGCAGTGAAATATGTGAAAATTAAGTAAGCTAGAGTAACTTTAGATATTAATCCAATGATTAAAAAAATATGATGGAATAAAATAATAAATGAAAGGAAAAAATCCGCGACCTAGGTTCGAATCAGTGATCATGGCTCAACGCTTTGTTTCCCGACTTGCGGTTTACAGTCAGCGTGTCCACGGTAGCTCAGTTGGCTAAAGCAGCTATGCGTTGAGACGTGGTTCCTGGTTCGATCCCAGGACGCGGGATTTTATTATCTACATTTATAAATTTATTCAATCTTATTTAGTGGAATATGTGTTCACAATATCCAATTATTACCGAGCACTATACATTTCTTTACAAAACAGAGAAATACAGGGAGTAACAGAAAGGTTCATCAAATTTCAAAACTCTATATTTAAAAAAAAAAATGAAGATCAAAAACTCCAGCGAGAGTTCTGATTGGTGGACGTTCATTTCTCTATAAATTCCTATACTTGTGGTTAAGAGAACTTTGTAGCTGTATAGCCTGTGAAAATGATCTAAATCGAAATGCGTCGGCAATATCCAGGACCTATGTTATTTTTTTTAGCAATATTGGACAGCATGGATATTATGCTTAAGTTTTGTTTTATGGACAGCATGGATATTATGCTTAAGTTTTGTTTTATGGACGCTGCTCGAAACACATCTAGCCGATAATCAAATTCCTCCCAAACCTGCTGAAGTATATCTGGAGTCACTTCACGTATTTCGGCTGTTATTCGAGTTTTTAGCTCCTCCAGATTTGCCGGACAGGGGGCACAAAAGCACGATCTTTTACGTATCCTCACAAAAAGAAGTCACAAACAATGAGGTCTGGGGATCGAGATGGCCACTAAAAAGCTTTGTGTTGTGCGTTCGCCATCTTAACTGGCGGGATTTCCCTACGTCTTCCATTAGATGCACGCTAGAGACCTCTACCGACATTGATCAAAAACTTGACATTCCTCTCTTTCAAATGGTGTGCGGTTCATTGTCTTGCGACCAACGATTGCCGAGCTATTTACGATTGAACCTTTATGTTACACCCTGAATATCACTTTGGTTTTGTCATCAGTTTATTAAATGAGGGAAAGATCAGAAAATATACCCAATTTATATTAAGTTTTCTGATTCTATCTGCGAAGAAGTTTTTGATTGTCCTCGATTTCTTTAACGGTCCAAACGAACAGCAATAGGTCTGAGCAGGATCTAGATTGGTGGTTTAAGTTTCAATTTCAACTGCTTAGAGGTTCATTGGTTGCCTCTGTCGATTGTGCACAAGCATTATCGTGATACAGAAACACACCTTATGACAGAAGACCTGTGCTCTTCCAGAGAATGGCTGACATCAACTTTAGTGCTAGTGCCTCATTGTACGATACAATATTATCTGGAATAATCATTACAATTTAGAGACTGCAATCCCTTTCTCAGCACAGTGTTCCAGTAGCTGGTTATTGCAACTAAGCATAGCATTAGTACTGTGTGGCGTGCTAGCAACTGTAGTTTTATTTTTAGTTCTCATTTTTGTTACTGCTATTGTATGGGGCAAATTCGATCACATTGCAATGGGGAAAACTTGGTCGATCATACGATGCAATGTTTTCCCAGGAGAGACGATCAATTATAAAAGGCCACAGATAACACAGCTGTAACAGAAAATGTTCCAAAATGTGCCGAAAGTAGCAACCATCAGCAAGTCGCTGAAGTCGTCCCACAGGCAGTGAAAAATACAGAAGATGCAATCATAACTTGTCTGCCTTCACCATCCAAAATTCAAATCGGAAAAAAAGTAGTGGAAGAAAATAAAACAAACAGCCACAATCGTCACTTCCCCTGACCACATCGAAAAGCAGCACAGTAAAAAGGAGCGAGACCGAAAAGAGCGCTGACAGGATAAAAGCAAATCAAATGTAGTACAACATCCAAGCAAACTAAATTAGCTACTGAAGCTACAAATAAAGACAGCCAAAACTACTCTG
>JAHWFO010055510.1:542589-602848 GCA_023313115.1 Rhysida immarginata | reverse complement strand
GTACAATCAACTCAATTAATTATAGGTTGATCATTAATTAATAATAATAATTTAAGTTAGTTGAAATTATAAAGAAAAAAACTTCTTTTTAATAGGCTATTTATCTAAGAATATCATGCAGATTAGGTGATATTGAATTATGGCGATGATAGAATAAGCTATTTGTTATGACCAGAAAATATATTAGGAACACCCTGTGGGAAACTCTCTTTACTTGCTGATTTACCCTCAAAATATTCTAAATTGTCCAAAATGTATTATAAACTTATTCTTCATTGTGTAATACTTAGAAGTTTGATATTACGAGGGGTGTCCAGAAAACAAGTTCCGTTTTGTTATGTAGGCTTAAAAAGGTGAGTAATGCGAAATTCGGCAATGTTGCGTGAAAGAGAACGGTCTTGTGAACGCATGCACGATGAGTTAGCTCAGTCGCTCGACCAATACGGTTAGGAGAGGAATGCAAATGGCGTCCTCCAGTTCTGTTCTCGCCACCATCGTTCCCAAGCCGCCTAGGATCGTTGTGCGCGGTGTCATTCAGTTTCTCCATGCTCGCGGTTTTCAAGTCAATGGGCATTCAGCAACAGCTTATTTCTGTGTATGGAGAGGATGTGATGTCTGATTTAATGGTGAGAAGATGGGTTCGCGAGTTTAAAGCAGGAAGACACGATCTTGAGGACGAAAAAGGAAGAGGTCGACCTTCACTCGTCACGGACGAAATGATGCAAAAAAAAACAAGAGAAGGGTTGACTGCATGTGTGCGCCTCCTCCACGACAATGCTCGGCCTCATATCGCTCGTGTCACCACTCAGCTTCTTGAGCAGTTTGGATGGAATGTTCTGCCCCATCCACCCTATAGCCCCGATTTAGCGCCTTCCAACTATCATCTGTTCCCGAAATTAAAGGAGAAATTAGCGGGAGAGCGCTTCAGCTCTGATGAGGAGGTCAAGAAAGCAGTCAAGAACTGAACAAAAGAGATGGCGGCAAGCTTTTACAAAGACGGCTGGGGGGAGGGGGGTTCAAAGCTCGTTTCCAGGTATACAAAATGTATTGAGATCGGTGGGGATTACATAGAAAAATAATACATAAAATTTCTTTTTTTTTTCAATAAACACTCGATTTTTTAAAAATAAACGGAACTTATTTTCTGGACACCCCTCGTACATTCCTCGATCCTCTTAAAAATTTTCTAAACTTATTTTTTCTTTTTAATTAAGTATGCGCGGCTTTGCCAAGAAATTTCAACCTCAAAGAGCCGAAGGACAATATGTAAAAAAAAATCATCCAACGTTGAGGTCGGATAAAAATTCTAGAAAAATCTTTATCCTAACTCCACTCGAATAGAGAAAATAATGTCAAGTTATCTTACGATTTTATCTTATTGTAATAAGAAGTATCGTATGGTTCGAGATCGCCTACTCCGTGCTTTATGATGAATAGGTGGGCTGTAAATATACAGCAGTTTGTTGTATTCTGCCCGGGGCTCTTATGACGAAAGCGACCGATCGGCCCGAGCTGCCCGTGCACTTGATTTACGTGGTGCGAAAAGGAGACGCGTCACTTTATTTATGCTCTCATAATAATGTCGCAAAGCTGGGTGATTTATTCGAGAGCAATTCCTTAGAAATTAATGGCCATAAAAGAGATAAAGGAAGAAATCGGTGAGATAGCAAACTTTAGATCTCTTAGAAAGAAACGGGGAAAAAGAAAACCAGGGAAAAAAGAAGATGGCGGACGATTGTACTACGATGATGGCAACGATGATGAAAGTGGTGAATGCTACTTGTTTTCTCTCTCTCTCTCTCTCTCTCTCATCAATACATTTTGCGTTGAGGAGGGGCAAATTTAAGGTTGGCGGCAAGGTTTGGGAATTCTCAATCTCGACATCGTCCGGTTGCTATAGTAACCATGCATTGAGAAGCATTCTTTCCCTGGAGTGTCAGTGTTTGGATTGGCACCAGTGCAAGTTCTGCGAAGTAAGCTCCTCTCGACGATTTCTCGATGCGATTGAGAAAGAAAGTAGCAACATAATAAAAAGAGAACGAGAGTAAGGAGAGAAAGACGTAAACAAGTTGCTCGGGGGGAGAGAGAGGTAGTTTTGGAGTGCGAGAAGAGTTAAGCTTCGACCTCCACTACCGTCTCCACCAAGCTTTGCTAGATGTTATCCTTTGAAAAATTGCATCAATTTATTTCTTCCATATAAACATTTTATTTTTCTTTTTTCCTACCTTAATTCTTATTTTTTGATGTAGGATCTGTTAAGATATAAATACCATTTATTCTTGTTTGGACAGCAGTTCTCCGAATTTGCTTCCTACCTTATCTCTTCTGATAGAAGTAATTTTATACGATACAACGAGTTCTTTTTAATGAGAAAAACGTTCTCGTTTGTCATTTTTTTGGACGAATGTTCGAAAGCATTTTTTTTCTGTCCCTTTCTTCCTTTTGAGGTGATTATGTGTATAATTAATGGATATTGCCTCTATCTCGCTCTGCGTTTATTTATATTTTCTTTTTTTTTGTTCTCATACTTCAAGTCTTTTTGGTTAAGTTTTGGTACAAGCAGAATTAAACAGAGACTAAAAAGGATTTTCATTTTGTTTTGCATTAAAACATTTAAGAGATTGTATCTCGAGCATTTTTTTTTTTTATAATTTGTATGCTCCTTAAAATTTCGTTTCATAGAATTATTTACAAGTATAGGATTGTAAATATTTAATCAACCTCGGAGTTCTTTTATTAAAATTCTTGCAAACTGGTTTTCGAGCTATTTTTGAAGTAAAATAATTAAAGTTTCTTAGAATTCATTCAATCGATTTTTCTTGAAATCCTAATATGCTTTGAGTTGTTTGCTTCGTTCACTGGGTTGGTTTTTTAATTCATTTTTTTCAATTTTCTTCTTTTTTTTCTTATAAAGTAATGAATTATTTTCTGCATTATGTATCATTTTAAATTTTCTTTCTGTAATAATTTTTTGACATTTTATGTTATTTAACAGTAATATAAAATTTCAAATAATTATTTAAAGATAGGAAAATTAGATTTATTGGTTATATCAAAACATTCATTTCTTGTCGAAATGCTTTCAGTAACCTTAAAGTCTTAGCTGATTTTTGAGCATAAAACTTTAATTATTCTGAGACAAATGAAAAATTATTAATTCCTCGAGAGAATTAACTTGAAACCGCTTATGGAAAATATAATAGAATATTCAAAAACATTTTATATTACGGGGTGGAGTCACTGAATTATGACCGTCACGTAGGTTTATGTAAATACGGTTGTGCCCATTCACAATGGAGGGGGGGGGGCGGATAAACCTTCCAATTGGAAGACATATAAACGTAGTTTCAGAAGAACAGTTCGTACAGCAATAGTCGCCGGCATGGGTAAAGCACGCGACCTAACAGACTTTGAAAAAGGTATGATCATCGGGTACCTTGCAAAAGGCAGCAGCGTTTCGGAAACCGCAGCTTTCGTAAACTGTTCGCGTAGTGCCGTAGTGAAAGTGTACAATGAAGTAGTAGCATGCAAACTGTAGGGGATTACGGGCCATTAATGAACCGGGCGCTTGCGACGGATGATTAAGAGTGATCGACGTGCTACCGTTGATACATTGACAGCCCAAGTGAATGAGGAATGCACCAGAAAGCTGTCGAGAACAACTGTGCAACGCACATTGTTGCGTCTTGGTCCCCGCAGCAAACGTTTGGTTCCAGCACCTTTGTTGACAAGTGTGCATCGCAAGAAACGACGTGCGTTTGCATTGCAGTACAAACATTGGACCCTAGACCAGTGGAAAAAGGTTGCATTTTCCGATGGGTCGCGTTTTCTGCTGATTCGTATCGATTGGCGATGGCGTAACCGCCGGGAGACATCCGAGAACAAACTACCCGAAACCACTGTTGGGCGGCAACAAGCTGGAGGAAGTAGTGTAATGTCTGGGTCACGTTTTGGGTCCATTACTTCCTTTGGAAGGTACCGTAAATAACTGTACATACTTATCCATCGTTGCTGACCAGGTACATCCCTATATTGCAACTGTGTTTCCTGCGAATGATGGCATCTTTCAACAGCATAATGTCACAATGTCAGCGGCAGAAATCAAGGAGTTTCCGAGTTATTGTCATTTATTGTTCCCATTATGAAGTCTATTAAGCAAATCCGAAAATGTTCGAAATCATTTTTCTAATGTTGTTTATTGACCCTGTGCTCACTCCTGTACAACATGTGAAAGAATGAGTGTAGTAGGTTATGGTTGTGAGCTCAAAAAGAAAGAAACGAGTGAACAACATCTACAACATCAGCAAAAACAATGCATCTGTCGTTTAAGGTTATAGTTGCCAAATGAAGAAATGGGCACGAATAAAATGTAAGCCACCTTTGATTTCCAAGTTCAAAGACAACATAAATGATACTTTGAAATGGACACCGATCATTAAACGTACAGCGAACATCAATTTAGGTAGCACGATCAAATGTAAAAGTGAACAGTGCCCATTGGTGCCAACCGCTGAGATCACGGCACTTAAATCCCAAGGTGCTACATTTGATCGTATCTTCTTTGATTATGACATATCACAACATAATCAACTGGCTAATGTTTGGATTGAATAGAGTAACCAGTATATATGGATTATATTTAACTAACTCCAAAGACTACTATAATTGCTATCTCACTCCAGATAGTCGAGCAGCTTCGATGAAAAAGTTCAGAGACGAATACGAGAGACTGGAATCGCACATTCTGCTATCATTCACCAAACGCATAAAAAATTTCAAATTAAAAATACAAACAACGATACTGTTAGCTACAACAATGATGATGATTCCATTGAACAACAGAATGTTTTAAACGTTTAGTTACATCTGATTACTTGGCAATAAGTAAGACTTGGATAAATGCAGGTGACAGATGGATTCGAATTGAGGACACAAATGAATCAATCTGGTTGTATTAGATCCGATGCACTCACCAAACATGGTGTAATAAGTTATAGGAAAGCAGGCGGTGTTGCGATCTTCAGAAATATTAACTCTTTAACGAATGCAAACACACTGATAGACTGGACAAACTATAGATGACTAATTGACGCTGGTGTCGGTAATATTTGTATGGTTAAAGTGTGGTGAGATTTATACTAGGCATTGTTTAAAATCATCCTAATGTTCGATATCTGATATGGCAATGTTGTTGTTCAGTGCGATGATGAAATATTCACCAGCAAATACACCTATCAAAGACAACATGGAGGTGGATACTGATGTGCAAACTATGATGTTTGGAGACTTTAATGTAGATGCTATATTAAACTTACAGCTCTTGGCTTTGTGAAGAAACGTTTCAATTTAGATTACATACCCATCGAATCACCTACTACATTAGGTGGCAGTACTACAGATTTGATATTGATTCTAGTCTGTTGACATTAGTATCATACTTCGCTTATCACAGACCACTGATTTGTAAGTTGTGAATGACTTATAATTAAGGTTCGGTTAAAAATAACGAGTCTGGTTAAAAAATTATGATATATTGCAAGTATATTAATTCAATGGAATCAAGCCAAAAACTGTGGACACAACTATAGAAAGAAAAATAACTCCAAAACCACTATTCCACATAATAAACTTTTATGAGTCATTAAAGTTTATTATGTGGAATAGTGGTTTTGGAGTTATTTTTCTTTCTATAGTATATTAATTGTTTGAACATTTAATTTGAAAATTTTTTACTTGTGTTGTACAAAATGATTTCTTATTCGCCATGAAGCCACAAGACGTATTCTACGACTTAACTAGCGGCCGTGTCCCAACACAGCCCCGTACAATTTTTTTTATTTGAAAGTAGGTACAGGAGGTCTGTTTAAAGAGTAATGAGGCTTTTCCAGTAAAACTCTTTATTTAATTCTTATTTGCAAATCAACCTTATCACCTTCATAATAGCTGCCTTGAGAGGCCCCACGGAAACGCAGACGTTGCTCCCACTTCTCATACCATTGCTGGAAGTCGTGAGCACTTTCAGTAGATCCGTGACAGAGTCAAATTGTCGTCCTTTGAGATCCAGTCACTTCCACAGGTACCTTTCAACTTGGGAAAGAGGAAAACATCACATGGCGCAAGATCAGGTGTAGGAAGGCTGAGGTAGCACTGAAATGTCTTTTTGGGCCAGAAAATGCACGACAGAGAGTGCACTGTCGTGATGCAGCATCCAATTTCAGCAATGCTTGGTCTCACTAGAAGAACTGTTTTCTTCAGTCTCTCATTTAGTTCCATTTCCACTCATGTAGCACCCATTTCCGTGACACACACTCTTCACGCGAATGATTCGTATCAATAATGTAGTGATAGTAAGAAGTTGAAAATTATACTGAAGATCGAGAAGATGTTTGTCTAAACTACCACTTGAGGGAGACCCCTCCTGAGTTGCCAGATAGCAGGCTGTGCATGCATTCTCATTACTTTTTAAACAGACCTCGTACTTACTTGAGTAAAACAAAAGGTGGTAACTTTCTACAACTTAACTGTTCACTTTGACTGCAAAAACCACAATCTCACTTCTGTTTGCATTTTGATAATCAAAGTGATGCCCTCTGAGGTGTTCTTTCAGTTTTGGGAACAGATGAAAATCGGTTGGTTGATTCGTTAGGATTGTGGATGCGTCAACAGCTAGTTCATTTTCCGCCCTTCCACATGACTAATATCGTTACACAATCTAGAAAATTATACATGAATATTATCTTTTATGCATTCCGGGGACAAATGCAAACATCCATGGCCACGGCGGGATCCGAGAACTGGAAAGCCCTTCACATCAGAACTCTCGGCCACCGGGTCGCCTGATGTAAATCGAATGGCGCATGGTCGGGATTTTATGAAGGATCTTCAACAACAGTGAAACCAAGATGCTGTATTTATCTTATTGTCATTGCACTGGTGTGCGGACGAGCGTTGTCTTGCTATAGAGGGGCTGCTCCATATGTCGACAACTCTTTGGAATTGTGCTATAAGTATTTTTTAGGGTTTCACAGTACCTTATAGAATTTATTGTAGACATGAATATGCACCACATCTTGAATTCCCAGAAGACTGTAAGCAGGAGTTAGCCTGTTGATTGCACAGCCTTGAACGTTTTGGGAACAGATGATCCTTTGTGGCGGAACTCCATTGATGATCTCTTGTTTTCGGGATCCAACTGGTTTTGTATTTTACTCTAATCCTAATATTACCCATTTTTCATCACCTGTGACAATATTGTTTAGGAATCCACTGCCTTCACGTTCGTAGCGCAGAAGCAATTGTTAGCTAATGTCCAATCTCGTCTGTTTCGAGTGAGAAAGGAGCTTTCGTGGGACCAATCATGCACAAAGTTTCCGGAATCCCAATTTTGCAAATTTTGCCTATACATGTTCTCGTTATATGCCACGCACGACTGACAGTTACTCCTGAGTTATGCGACGATTCGCTGTAATGAGTTCATTGATACGATTCCGATGAGCGTGTACGTGGCTTTCCACTTTGTCGTTTGCTATATAAGTTGAGGTTTGCACAAGGTTCATTACGAGTCCGAACAGACCTATGTCGCACTGTACGGTTGTCGGCATCTTGATCTCCATAAACACCTTCAATCTCCGATGAATATCTATCGATGGCACATTTTCTGCAGGTATGTTACTTCTTGCTCGCTAACATCGTGTTGTTGTTTCGGACTATAATTCAAGCTCTATAGGGGTAGATATACGAAACTTACGTCAGTAAAGTCTGAAAGCTAACTGAACAGAATGGTACTCTGAACTATAATACAGTAACACAAAAAAAATAGGATGCAATACTTTTCAACATGCTATCGTCTACATAATTACTATCATTTTTGAATCCACATTTTACTCTATAGTAGACTCTTTGACTGTCCGTGACCGGATCCTTCATCAGTATCCTATGGAAATTCTATTGCGGGATACCCTGTATATGCGACATTCTACAGACAATATTCATTGTTTAACGCGCTTAACAATGAACTATTCATCGACAAAGAATTTATATGTACTCGTTAAGTTTCCCTTAATTATACGAGGTATTCCAGAACTCTATGCCAAAATTTCTCATGGAAATAGAGAGGATACAGGGGATTACTTTTCGTCGATAGACCTCGATAAATTGACTTCAGTACATAGAAACATCAGAACATTGAGTTGTTCTAATAAGATCTGCTGGTCCACTGCTTCATGGGCCTGCCGCCAAATCCTCTGCTGTTCTTGGCAGAAATCACCGGTTTTCATACAATCATTGAATCCGCTCATGGGTCTGGCAAATATGGGTCGAATAGAGCCTCCGTTTAAAAACCCCCATTCATCAATTGTTGCGCAGTAGATGTCCTGTTTTTCTGTACAAGTTATTTTAAACTACAATGTTCTCGCTCATGATTGACTGTCTTTGAGTCGTAGTTACCTCTTTAGAAAAAGACTGTGGGTCATTTTTCTAACTCTGGATATCGCATATTTCGAGAATCGAGGTAGTTGCTTCGTTGTTTCCATCGTGATTTCAGTTAGACGAGCACACAAAATTGAGTCTCTTTTCCAGGTCAGTTAGGTCTTTCGGTGCTGATCAAGTTCTATGATTAGACTCACCCAACTCCTTGAATAGGTGAACAAAGCATAGGCGTACGCTTGAATCACATTACCTCAAACTATTTTGCATAAAAACGAATTAACATAATTTACATAAATTTCATTTTTTACATATAAGCGTAACATTTTCATAATATTTTCGCTGTTTATTTGGCGTTAGCATTCAACGTTAAATTAGATTAAATTTGTAATATAATTTATACGTGCGAATGGTAATTTTTAATCTTTTCGAAAGAACAAAACTGTTCAATAACTCTAATCAAGATTGCCGATGTAAGTAGATGTATACGTATTTCAAAGGCAGTTTGATAGATAAAGTAGACGGGAAACAATCTAAATCGCTTTACGATGATAAAATCCTGCTTTATTGAAATATTTTTTTTCGTTTCATTCGGAAACATGCTATCTATTTCTTGGATACAGAAAAATAACCAAGAGCATTTCGCCTCTTCTTTTCGTTTTTATCGCATCCATTATCGCCCCTGTATACATTTTTCACTTTGCAATAAAGAGATTAAGTCGCTTTTTTAGGGGGAGGGAGGACTTATTGATTTGACGAGCTCAGTTTATTTTTATTAGCTGACAATTTTTTTAATTTAATATTTATTTCGCAAAAAAATGTTCGTCAGGTGGTTATTTGGTTGTTTTTTTTTAATGATTTTCTCGTTTCCTCGCCAGTGCGCTCGTTCGTCAGATGCGTTCGTTTTGTTGCGATGGTGGCGATAAGTGGGCCAAGTAATTAGGATTGATCGGTTCCAAAAGTTCCTGTTGATCTTTTTGGCGATACTATCATGACGCCTCTGTGTCTTCCCTAGGAAATAAAATAAGCTTTAGTTGTCAAGGAAGAATAGGGATTCGAACCCACCACTTCCCTCCCTGTTAATAGGATTGTTGGGGAGAAACTTTATTACTCTTTCTGCTATCAGTTTGGAAGAGAAGGGGTAGATTGTTCATAGTGGTAGTGGCGAGGGGGTCTTCAAAGTGATGTAGAAAGGGTTGCCCTCTTTGCGTTGCACTGTCGCCACTTCATTTTCTATTGCTAATGAGATTCGTGCGTAAGCTGTGAATCGGCTCGAGGCCTTGCACGTCAGCCTTTGGTGATGGCACTCTTTGGGTTGAGCGGAACGTCGCCATGCCAACCTTTACGTTCTAATAATAATTTCACTAGATGCTCATCTTTTCCATCCCTCTTCTTCTTTTTTCTATTCTCCACTCACTTTGCCCACTCTTCCTCTGGGCTCTCTTCCATCATCGTTCATCATTAATATTTACTGATGCGCTATGACAGGCACAGGAATGGGCGCCATTTTAATTAAACAGGAGCGCTAATTCAAATATCATTGCTTTTCACTTTTGGAAAATAATTACCCTCTCTTTGTCATCCCTCCCCCCACCTCCTTTCCTGGGCAAAGTCTCTTGGGAAATGTATGGACGGATATGATATATAGGCGATGGTGAAAGATAACGGGGAATGAAAACCATCGTCCATTGTGAGAAAGTCTTTTCTTTTTATAGTTCACACTTTTTAAATTCCTGAATGAAATATTTGCTGAATAATAATCTGTCGATGGGAAAACGGAATGCAAGAAACGGGAGAGAAGAAAAGTTTAAATAACTCTCTCTCTCAAATTGGGAAGTTTTGAAGCATGTCACGCACGGCTTCATTAAAAAAAATCTTTTTCATTTTATGAAAGGGATTTATTTACAATTTTTTGCACCATAAAATTGACACTTTCTTCGTCTTCTTTGTTCTCTCTTATGTAAAGGATTAATGGAGACAATTTTAATAGAATTTTTTATCTCCTTAAAAAATGAAACGTGTTATGAATCTAATGCGATTTAATATTTATTTCCTCCATGCTTATAGGCTCACTTTCTTAAATGAAAGAAAGTGAAAAAAAATTATTCCGTGGGAACAAATTATGTTTTCCAAAACTAAAATTTAACTTTAGAGCGCTGAAGCTAAAGATACATTAAAATGTTTTAAAATTGACTTTTATTGTATTCGAATTAATTAGGAAAATAAGGAAAACTCGTCTTCTCTAGGAGGATCACATGAATAGTCTACTCAGCAATATTGTCAAGGCTTTCATTTTCATTACTTAAAGTTAATTTACTACAGTACTCTGATGGTTTAGAAAGGAGAAATTTCAGACCTGCGAGCTGGGTGCTTGCTCTATTAGTAGGTATCCACATTGACTATCTTGTAGTCATTAGTTCACATGAAAACAACCTTACTGTCCGCGGTGTTCCAGCTGGTAGAGGTGATAAGCTGGTTATTCGTGGTTCCTGGTTCGAATTCAGGTGCGGAATTTTTCCCTCCATTTTTTTAATGTAATAACTTTACCTTATTTTTAGAGTATTTACACCAGTTTTAATTTATTACTTACTTATGACTAAAAACCTATCTGAAATTATGGATCTTGTCTAATATTTGGTTCAATATTACTTTTGACGTAAATGTAATAGATGAAAATAACAATAAGGGAATTTCAATAAACATATTGCCAAAGAGTCACTCTATGAACATCAGGCTGGAAACGCTTCTTTTCTTACTTCTTTATACTGTATATAAGTATATCTTTATACTGTTTGACGCCTTACACGCTATATCACGACTTGTCCAGCATTTCATGAGTTGATCATTGGCTTGTGAACAGGACCATGATGTCTCGTGTTATAATGCGTCATGGCATGTTTGTGCACACAGTTCTTCTAGAACTCTCTTGTTCAGTTATTTATTATTATTTACCAGGTCATTTCCAGCAAATTTTCATGAACTGCTTTCCTGTTTCGTTTACATATGATGTGAATGTAGATTTGCCATTAATTGCAAATCCCTTATGATTATATAAGCTTCCCCTATAATGTCACTTTGGAAACTATTATTCTAACTACACTAAAATTCAGGAAAAATCTTCAAATCTTTTATTGTTGTTTTTGCATTTTACAATGTTTGACGTTAACTTCAACTTATTTTCCTTTTCCAGCCTTTGGACAGGGACCAGCCGGAAGGTCGGCCACAGTGGCGGTTCACCGTGTTTGCCCAGGACGAAGGCGGCGAGGGGCTCGTCGGGTACGCCGACGTCGTCGTCAACCTCAAAGACATAAACGACAACGCGCCTTTCTTCCCGCAAGGAGTCTACATCGGCAACGTGACAGAGAACGGCACTGCGGGTGAGTCCCTGTGTTTAATTCTCTTTCAATCACAACTCATTTTCTACAGCAATATAGAGCTGTATTTTCATGGTGCACAACTATTATTTGTGTTGTTTTTGAAGTGAAAACTTCTATAGGCGCACCGCATACAAAATTTTGCTGGAGAGTGAAAGTGTCTGATCCGTCACGCTCGGAAGTGAAACGTTTTCCGGTAAAACTCGGGAAAACTCGGATTTCTTTATTTTAATCGTAGGAACTTTATTAATTATTAAGATAACTTGAAAACGAATTAACTTTACCACACTCTGTTTTCATTAATCCATTAATATGGGACGGAGCACGAACAAGATCGAACGTGAGATACCATGAATAGGTACGCGCTTTAATGGCACGTGCTCTAATGGTACAATTCTGATACACCCTTAAATTTCCTATAAACAGATATGGCATGTAGTATATCAAACAGCTCGTAACAACGTGTCATGGCTGAATATAACCAGTAAATAATGATAGTGAGAATTGGTTTAGTAGCACGTGCCCTAATATTACCATATGGCACCATATGTTACTTTTGTGACTTTCAATGCTAAGATATGGCATGTAATATATCAAACAACTCGTAACAACATGAGTGAATATAACGAGTAATTAATGATACTCGATATTTGTTTAGTACTACGTGTTGGAATCGTATCATTAATGGTTTCATTACAGTATCATTGGGTTTTTCAATGCAAATATATTGTATGTAATTTGGAACTGATGTACTGGATGCTTTTGAAAATGATATAGTGAGATGCCTAGCGATGTTCTGCACCTTAAAATAAACACAAGTTTCCTCTTTCGTTCTGTCGAAATTGCTTTCCTTAAAGTAGTACACAGCTCGTGAAATTTGGTTAAACTCTGTCCATAACGTAAATAAAAGCACATGAAAATAAACTAAACACTACCACGTGTTCCATTAATAGATTTCTGCGAAATATCTGTCCACTAAACTCGACCATTCTCATAGCCCACTGAAAGATTCGTATTTACTAGACCTCAGAAATGAACTTGTCAATAAATTAGGGAAGACGTGCAAGTGGATAAATGATCGAGAGATACAGTATAAAAGTCTCCTTAAACCAGTTTACATTTCTTGTTGACTGGATTGCTTTTTGCGGTACGACGCACATTCATACTAGCGTGTATTTAATGAACTGTATGATTTACTAACATCATTCATGCGCTTTTGTTTACGTTCTGGGCGGAGTTTAACCAAACTTCACGAGATGATTACTCATTTAAGGAATGCAATTTCGACAAAACGTATGAGGAAACTTGTGTTTATTTTAAGGAGCAGAAATCGCTAGATATCTCACAACATCCTTTTCAGAAGCACCCTGCATAAGTAAAGATCTGACGAGAAAACGAATGAAAATAAATGGTTTTATATTATATAATATTAATTTATGGCTTGTTCCTGATTCTCCAAGTAATAACACCCATAATAATATTTATATCATTCACCTATACATTACTTAGAATCGATTACAGTCGCCATAAAAGTTTTCATTTCGATCGTGTGGTCTTAAGCACACTCATTTTTTTTTCTTTATTGTTAACCATAAGAAGAAAAATACAAGTTTCAGTCCCTAAGCTCCTCACGCAAAAGGGGATGCATATTGGTTGAGGATAATGGAGGAGAGAGATATGACCCAATCCTGTAGCGTTGTTCTTAAATACGAAAAAAAAACAAGCGATTACCTGGACAGACGCTTCCAAACTTTTCATCCTTCGGAGAAGCATAAAGCTGAAGTGGTGTATAATTCCAGAATAAGCTTCTCTCGACCGCCAAGATTTTGCTTTCCCAGAAACAGATTGGAATGGTTTTTGATCGCGTCAATATCTAGGGGTTTTGCGTCTTTACACATGACCCTTATTTTTACATTATCCCGAAAAAATTTTACATGACTATTATCTTTACATGTTACTGGACAAACACAAAAATCCATGCTCAAGGTGCATTTATCATCTGACGGATCCGAGAACTAGAAAGCCTAAAGTCCAGTCTTTTTGGCCCTCAGAAACAGAACTTTGGCATACGTGCCAGTCGCAATGAAGGTTGTGTCTTAAAAATAGAAACTCGATTAATTTCACCAAATAGGAATATCAAGAAATTTCTCTTGAAATAAGCTGAACTTTGATTAGAATTTTTTGCAAAAATTCGAACAATACGTGAAACAACCAAAGCGGAGTGATTGCACATGGAGCCAATTTCCGTCTGGCAGATGATGGTATATGCCACAAGTAACAAGCCTCATGAGCTTTGTTTATTTTACATCACTAAATTTCACAAAAAGCTACATTCAAAATTTTTTGAATCTCCTGTGCAAAAAATGATATGTATTTGTAGAATATTATCAAACGCATAACGCAATGAAGCATAGTTTTGCAACTTTTTTTTTCACCATTTTACATTGTTTACTGTGACCACATAAATACAAAGTTAAAAGTTTCGTGGATTTTAAACAGTCCGATTTATCCGTTAATTTTATAAACTTAGCTAATGAAATTGTTATCGTTAATTATATGCAAAATATTGGGGTTTTTTTTCTTCTTTTATCTAGGTATGGTCGTCATGACGATGACGGCTACGGACTATGACGACCCCAACGAGGGCACCAACGCCAAACTTAAATACTCCATCGAGAAGAATGTGGTTAACGAATCGGGAAAACCGATCTTCGAGATTGACGAAGACACGGGGGTCATCAAAACAGCCGTGTGTTGTCTCGACCGAGAGAAAACCCCCGAATATTCCATCCAAGTGGTGGCCACCGACGGAGGAGGCCTCAAAGGTCAGTCTTTTGCAATTCATGAGCATCGAAATATAACTATAAGCAGTGACTATATAGCCGTTTATTGTTATTTGAAAACTTCCTGCATCTATTTAGGTGCTTTTTGTATAATTTGCAATTAAGACTTTGAAAAGCTAAATTAAGTTTATTTCAAAATCTTAAACAAAAAAAATAAGTTGCCTTTGATTTAAGGAATTTAGATATTACAGGTTTAAAGTAAAATTTTCAGTTGTAGTAACTGTTTATAAACCTGGATTGTAAGTGATTGAAATTTTACAAAAATATAATGATTCTGCTTATACAGTGATGAGCAAGTTAAGTATAATTTAACATGCTCTGCATATTAAACCTCAAATGATTGCTATTATTTTGCTTATTGATCTAAATATTATGAATTACATTATTATTTTCTCATTCATTTCCCGTTACGAATTTAATATTTGACGTTTAATATCTTCTCAGTCTGGTCTACACGTGTGGTTTGCATATTAAAATCGATATTAAATTTTTAGCAGCCTGCGAAGCTTTGAATTAAATTCTAAATTGCATTTTTTTCTAATAAATTTTGAAATTCCTTCAAAATAAACGAGTCGTTTAGGTTGTATAACTTTCGAAGAAGGGATAAAAGAAAGACAGTCGCATGATACTTAATGGGAAATGCTGGTCAAAAAGGAAATTAAATTAGTGCATAATTAGTGGCCGGGTAACTTAAGGTTTCCATTAAGAAGCCATCATTGAAGAATAAGAAGACCGAAAAGAGGTTTTCCGAGTTACCAAGAAAATATTAATGATTTGGATTTCGAGGAAGAAGTTTCCACCGCTAAAATTCCCTCGGTGTAATTAATGATTTTGATACCATGAAATAATTTTGATTAAGAAATAAATATTTATGCTAATTCCCGCATCGTTAATTAGCATATCTCTCAAAGAGGATGAATGGGCGTCTTAATGAGTTCAGTCGGTGGATGGTGGGGTGCTTTTGTGTTCCTATTCCTCCCTCCTCCCTGCCTTCCTTCGTCGCCCCTATCTACTGTCTGAATTCTGAGTAACTGCTCGAATTTCCACCGAAGAATTTGAAGAAATTAAATTAACGTTCCCCGGTAGAGAGAGAAAGAGAGAGAGAGAGAGAGAGAGAGAGAGAGAGAGAGAGAGAGACACTCAAACCCGATTGCACTTGGTCGTTATGTGGTAACAAGGATTAATAATCTTTGTTGAATGCCTGCACTGAATTCTTTTAATTAATTACATTAATTTTATTTTTGTCTGTCTTGCCATTGAGATGGCGGCATGTAAATGATATGAAAAATGCTTTGTTCAAGCTTTGCAAGCTGCTTTTAATTTAAACTCTTTGTTATTTCTGCTCGGACAAATAACGAGAATTTAAAGTGAAAGAATTTACAAAAGTTTTTGGGACAGTTTGAATGCTTCGGGTAATTTATTACGTTACTCATCGAATGCTCTCTTTTTATTAACACCAAAAATGCGCAATATTATTGTCAAACTTTCAGACTGAAAGAAATATCAGTTCCTAGTTTCTTTTCGCCTAATCTTTTATTCTATTTTTTGCATAGCATGCATATGTCAACGGCATTGTGTTAAAAATGCTAAGTACTCTAGTGAATGATTAGCTAAAGTAATTGATAAACCTTACATATTTTGCTTAAGGATTTCAGTAGGAACAAGGAGGAAAGTGTGGACATTATTAGAATATCTGAAAACTTACAGTATTTATTCTAATTTATTCATTGCATCACTTTACACTTCTGTTTATTGCAATATTCTGAACTTGAATGACATTTTGAATTGCGATTACTTGGAGCAGCTGAAAAGTGATACGCAGTCGCTTGTAATTCGCATAAAAAAAAGAGACATTTGAGACTACATTGTCTTGGCCACAAAAATGTATGTTTTCTCTTCAACATAAACCCCACTGAGAACAGAACTTTACTTCCAAAGGTAAACCAGTTTTTTATCATCTTGTCAGTGAAGAATTCCGGCCATCTTTCCTAGACCAACTGCCTCATGGCGCCCTTCACTGCATCATCTGTGATGAAATTAATGTCATTAAGGTTCCTCTTTAAATTTGGCTCGATGTGTTTGGTCGAACATTATCGTGTCGCAAAATTATCGGCTTACTGGATTTTCGAAAACGTCTTCTAAAAAGTTGTATTATTTTTAATTAATGTGCAGAATTCACGTTGTCCCAGCTTCTATGGTCGTATACGTATTTAGCATCGCAGAACACTGTCAAAATTTTATTGTTACCTTATTCACAATACTTAGACGAACAATTCTATCAATATTTAGACGAACATAAAAGCTTGTAAATAAATATGAATGTCACTTTTTTCCACTGTGAAGAAGTTTTTATTCATTGTGCGTTGTTTTAAAAGGCGATGACGCAGCAGGCATGCTCAATGCCATGTCAGAAGAATGAATGACGGAATGAATGTAATTGGAAGTGCCTATTACATTGTGCATTATGTTAAAAAACAATTCTTTTTTTAACAGATAAAGCGTCCTCAATGCTCAAACAAGCATTCATTGAGGTTGTTCTACACCGTTTTATGATCTTTTTCCCTATTACAAGGACCGAGCAGCAACAGTACAAGAAAGAGGACTTGGAACACTTTGCACTGCAATCACAGATATTCACTAAGATAGCTACTGCGACTGCGCATGAAGATAGACGAATGAATACGAGAGAACTCTATCGCTTCAGGCATTCCTGCATGTAGTTAGTTCTACATGATCATCTCCGATGGTTTCGCAATTGTTGTTCTCCCAAACTAAAACATAACAGACTTGATGTCTGTCTGCATCTGCAACACCCACTTGAAGACTGATATAACATTCTGGACTCCATAATTGATGCCAATAAATTAAGGCTTGATTAAAGATCTGAAAGGCAAACAAGGTGTCACTAAAATTATTGTGTCCACAGTAGTGAAATAAATTTACTGGATAAAATCTTAAGTATACTCATCGTTTAAAAAAATGTCGCACCCAGAAAGAATCGTCAGATTGAAAAGATATTTGAAAGAAAATTAGTTCTCACCAGCAACAACAAATGATTAAAATGAGCGTGGGATTGACAAAATGTATTGGTCAAAATACTAAAGTCATTACAACTCTCAATAGGATGTTGAGCCGCTATTTCTAATGCATTCTGCCACAAGTCGTGACATGGAATTGTACAAGTCTTAATTTAATCTTGACTCAACTCAACCCATTTTGACTGAACTTTGGCTTGTAGCTCTTGAAGATCTTGTGCCAGCGGTGAAGTCTTAACAGAACATCTCATAACATCCCGTAATTTTTCTATGGGTGCAACTTTTTTTGACGGTGAATGTATATAAGTAAATCATAGAACAGAGAGAAAAATGAAATTTCAATACGATGATGAGTGTGGTGTGGACGAAAACACCGTCCAATATTCACTATAATCTGTCCAACGAGAGTTTGATTGTGCGTATCCAATTAAATTTCCAATTCCAATTGTTAGATATTATTAATTTTAGTATGCAACAATACTTAACAGTTGAAATCGGAAATTTAATTGGACACTCCGTTGAATAAAGTATAAATTGTTTTCGTCATCAGGTTTAATTCCTTGCGAAGTTAATAATGGAGCAGTTATATTAATTAAAGTACCTAATTAAAGTAATGCTCAGGAAACATTAGCAGAATTTTATAATTTGGTGAGTCTGTTAAACTTGATAAGAAAGTTGAGATCAAATCGACAGCAAAGCAGACCATTCGTTTAAAAGAAATTTTTAATGTCGAGCTTTAAAAATAAATTTGAATAATTCCAATTATCTCCAAAAATAACTGCAATATTCAGGTTTTATTTCTAGGACCGCTATATCGATCTTTTATATAAAGTTTCATCTTTAAGAATATCAAAAAAATTAAGCGCTAGTTTGAGCTTAATTTCCGATATCGGGAGCTGTATTACAAAGAATAATAGCTTAATAAAAATATCCGTTCGAACACATTGGTGCCTTTTACGTAACATGAACGAAGCGCCTCTCCAAGTTTCGATTTTCAATTAGAGCAGCTGAAGCGGACGCTAAATTAGATGCAATCAAGACGATGGAAGTAAATGAAACAAACAGAAAATTTTGTATTAAATTGATGTAGAACTTTCCAAGATTCATTGAAATTCCACGCGATTTCACTTCAACAGCAAAGGAGATCAAGAAGTTCATTTGAAATTGCTTAGGATTCTTCGGATGTAGTCTTCTCCTCGCGGTGGTTACTCGCGGGTTTTTTTATTTTAACTAGTGAGAAAATGGGATGAAAAGGAAAAGAGGCAGGCGTGTGAATTTGATCTCTTCCCCCCCACCTCCCTATGAAAAAGGAGGAGAAAAATGGATGAAAGGAAGAAAAAAGCATCGTTTCATTTTCCTTCTAATGAGAATGATTTCGGAAATCCCTTGAAAAACATGTTGCCTTCAATGGCCCCCTCCCCTCATTTTCTTTTTGGATTTGATTGTGAAGGGGAAATGGCCGAACGTTTCTTGAATTTGTTATAGCCGTCGTTAGTATCGATCTTCGGTTTTAATTAAATTCCTTCGCCTTTTAAATGCTAAATATTGATTTCGTTTAGCTGTTACCATAATTTCGATGTCTAAATAACAAATAATTCGCTGCCTCCCTTTAGAACCATTTCTAATAATCTCTCGTTTTCGTAGAGTGGAAAGTTTTCTTTGAAAACAGACAAAAGGAAATAAGGGATAATCAAGAAAACAAACAAAAGGATTTTTGAAAAGTAATGGGATTTCGGTAGGATGCGATAAATTCCAACCCCCCCACCCCCCCCCCCCCCTGGAAATAGAACCTCACCATTTTTTCCCTTCTATGACATAACTTGTGTTTATTCTAGCAAAACACCCTTCCAAGCATTAGTAATATGAGTGACTCGGAGAAAAAGTTCATCGATTTGTAGGGATTAGCAGCAAGGAGCTCGTTGGAATTCTTCAAAATTCCTACGCTAATAAGGGGGAATAAAACTTGAATGTTTGCAGTGAGTAAATTATTTTCATAAGCCAAAAAGTGAATTTGATGCTTTTTGGACGTTGTAAGAATCGACATTTTAAATGGAATTTTCCTAGCACATTAAATTTATCCTGACACTGGATTGTGCAGTAAATGTACTAAATTACTAAAAAGAACTTGATCCTTTTTCCTTGGAATTTTATATTTTCACTGTATAATGAACCTCTGTTATTATCAGAAAATTTATTTATTTAGTTTTGACTTTAATTTGTATTTAATCTTATTTGGTTTCGTTGACAGCATAGAAGATTTAGTTTGCAGTTAGGTATTAGATTATTTTTACAGTACATCATATTACTAAATATTTATAAACGAATTATAAATATAATGGAATATATTGCTTCAATACAAATTTTATCTGCATGCCTATTTTGAAATCAGGAAAAATTAATTATCTTTGCCACTTAATATTTTAAGTGAATGATTTAACTTATTTAATCTCATTAGAACTACAACGGACACGAAAAGATTCAGAATCTGTGAACAATTTTTAGAAGCATCGTATAGATTGTGGGGAGCGCATCTTCGCAATTCTTGTAACGATTAGTTTCATCTACACCTTGTCAGCATATTATGGTCGACTAGAGCCACAGGGCTGCGAAGATCTCGAAGCCTAACGGGGAGTGAAGCGTATGCACAATATCCTTCAGAACCCACCATAAAAGACGTCACAGGGGGTTAAATCAAGGACCCGGAGTGACCACTGTATTACGCGTGATTTCCCTATCCACCTTTGCGGAAAACCCTACCACTTATCCTCACACATGTTTCTGGGAGAGTAAAATATCAGATTTGAAGAGCTAATCTTTTTATCGGTGTAGCATTTACCACGAACCATGGCGATTTTTTTTAGAATGTTTCACGGAATTATGAATAATTCTGTATATTCAACTCCCGACAGAAAGATAGCATGTCAACTGCATCCTCCCGAAAGAAACCGAGAATCCAAGAAACTGATCGATGGCAGAGCCGAGTCGCATTGTCAATGAAACTTTGGATTGGAATGGCCGAAGAAATATATATTCGAGCCATAGACTCCGGAGACTATCCCCAATGATGTCGCCAGATGTGGCACATTACTGTGCCTTTGAGTTACTTATACTAGCTTGAGGATCTCGCACAATACACAGGCTTTAGAAAATCCGTAGGGAGGCATAGGACGCTACGTCTACTATAACTTAGCAAGTTAACCAATATATTGCCTTGGGTAAACGAGTGAAGTTTAACTTGTAGTCTCTGCTCAAGGTTGCCTTTAATTCATGTAACCTAATCAAAGCCTCTTAACCCACGTGAATGAAATCACCACTTGTAAAAAAAAAAACAGGCGCTGGCAGTTGTAAAAAAAACACGCCAAGAAATCGTAGGCGGACTAACAGATCGAACACATCTAACGGCGACGAAAACAAATTCAGTAGAGTTCCTGAGCCATCAACGTCGTTCGTATACATGTGAATACCGGATTTAAGTAAAATTATTTTTGTGTTTTTTTTTTAAATTTATGATTATTACAAATTATATAAAACACGGTTTAATTCCTATTATTTTTGGTAATAGCATGAGGTCGAATCATTAAAATTTTAAATATGCTGCAAGAGTAGTAATATATCTAAATATTATATTATGCTTTGAATATTGCTATTATATGACCTCATATATCGTCATAATGGTTTTATATCGGGCTATTTACATTGTGTTCTGTTGAGTGTTGAGAACAATTCCTATTCAAAGTCCTATTCAAAGTCGGTTTCTAAGATTTACATCTGATGACTCATTAACATAAAACATTCTGGTCGACTATAGACATCCATAAGTCAGTACTGAGACTTGAAAATGCTATAATT
The DNA here is from genome assembly GCA_023313115.1 of Rhysida immarginata. Taxonomy (NCBI): domain Eukaryota; kingdom Metazoa; phylum Arthropoda; class Chilopoda; order Scolopendromorpha; family Scolopendridae; genus Rhysida; species Rhysida immarginata. Next base: position 581,323 of record JAHWFO010055510.1, on the reverse strand, counting down.
ATGCAACCGTTTACGGCAGCTCAACGACACGCATGATATTGAAAAGAGGGGATCTTCAAGTTTGTTCAGGTTCCTGGTAGAGGTCTCCCCGTCTCAGTTGTTTTCGATATGGCAAGCTTCAAAAAGTGTAAATTTGGTATTAGCAAATGCCGTCAATTGTTCCAAGAAACAGGTTATTTGTGTAAGAGGGAGCACGTATGTATCTCCGATGAAAACATCGAGCGTGTTCGGCAGAGTTGCCTTCGCAGCCGGATGGGGGCCATATTGAACACCTGCAAATTACCATTTCAAAACTTGATGATATGATGAATAATTTGTACTTTATCGCATCTCCGTATATTTATTTTAACAATTAATACAGCATTTTGATATCTGGTAAGACTTTTGCATCACCTTGTATTGTATGATAGTGATTTTGAGTTAAGGTACTTTACTCGTATCCGATACCTATCAATCATAAAAAGAAAACTTAGGCAAAGTTTCTCCTTTACAATCCATGACCTCATATTAGAATTACATGCATATCGATATTTCATGTTGACAGAACTACATTGTGAGTAGGTTATAGGTAATTCGGTCGATTAAAAAAAAAACGTACGTATTACACAGTTTCTGTTGTTTCAAAATGACAGATTATTTCATACGTTTCATACGTAATAATCTGATACATAACACTAACTTATATTTCTAATTTATTATTGTAAATCGAGTTAAAAATAGTTCATAACAGAGTCAATAAAGTATTCCCACATTCTCCTTAAAGTTAACAGACACTTCTCTTTTTTTCCAATTTCATGCGCAAGCGATTTTTAAATTTTGTAATGAAAAAAAAAATTAAGATTAATTCTTCTGAAAAACTTTAATTCACTTAGAAAGACCGGAGAGATGACGAGCACTTAACCGGAAGTGACGTAATTCCTTTCTTTCGCCCTTGACGGCGTCCTTTGAACTCTCGACGTCAGTCACAGACGACTTTTCTCCTTTACTTAATGCAATTATTCCGACGACACCGTTACGTCATTGTCATTGATGGAACCGGGAATCGTGCATCAGCTGGGCACCGACATCTTCGACGAGATCTTAGAATTTAAATCTGCTGTCGAAGCGTGAATTTTTCCCTCCCTTTCTCTCGAAGCCAAAAGTTTTTTCCTTCCATTTGAAAATAAAAAGTTCTTCTTAAGGGCCCCCCCCCCCCCCCACCATATCTTTATTCATTCTCGTTTTGGAGCGAAGCCTTATGACTTTCTGCTGAACTCGAGAGTTATTTAAAAATCTAATTTATTTTAGTGATTTCTTTGCTTGACAAGAGAAAGCAACACAGAGGAGGAGAAAGTTCATTTATTTTAATCGGGAGAGAGGAGAAAGTTCATTCAAATAATTCTCAAGATTAGACATCACCGACAAAACGTTGCAAACAGCATAAATTGTGATAATTTTTTTTTCTTGTTATCGTCTTCCGAAGTATATTCAAATTCCGTGAACAATCCTGATGAATAGCTATTTTCGACCATCGATTCTTTTAAGAATTGAAATTAAAGATAGAAAATGAGAATCAGATGTTCTAGCTCAAACATCTCAAAATAGACTTTGCCGTCACCTTATTAGTGCTCATTATTTTGACTTTGTGAGTCCAACTTCTCGTTAATTTAATTTACCAGAGCTTGTCCCTTAAGTATGTTTTCTCACTCTTTCTAATCTTTTATAGGAACGGGAACAGCGACGATAAAAGTGAAGGACATCAACGACATGCCGCCTTCCTTCACCAAGGACGAGTGGTACGCAGAAGTGCCCGAAACAGAAGGAGACAACATCCCTGAACAGCCAATCCTCGTCGTGTCCGTCAAGGACGACGATCTACCGGAGACGAACAATTTTCACTACAAGGTGAGAATGTGAACATACATTTACAAAAGTTTTATCTGCATGCTACATTTTAATAATTGGTTAGTTCCAAGAAGTTTGCATGTGCTTCGTGAGTGATCTGACCATTCCATTTAAATTCAGCTTAGCGCCCAATTCAAATGCACACAACTCTAAAGCATTTGCTTTCTTGTTAATTAACATAAACGCTTTCTCCTATTGGAAGAAGCAGGTAGTAGCTAGTAAAAGATAGTATTGCAGCTCTTGAAATGTCCAGTTTCACTATAAAAAAGCACCATAGAATGCGATATAATGACTACTTCTGGCGAATTATGTATGCTAATATAACGGCAGATTTTTTATTTGAGAATTTATGAATCTAAGCATTTTCGTGACGTTGAAATTGGATTGCCATAAAAATCAAGACTTTCGATTAAGACTATTTTCTATATATACAGTATATCATTCGAATAAAGAGTTCTTTATTTTTATTTGCGAGAATTCGCGTTTTTATAATCCGACGGTTCTCCGGTCCCACATATCCTGCAATACTGAGGTTGTAGCGTATTTTAATGTTCATCGTATTCTACATCTAATGATGTTACCACCTAACGCTATTAGGAAAGATAGTCTCGATCTGCGAACGACGGAACTGCTCTAACCAGCCCACCCACTACATATAGACATCGTAATGCTTCCATGTCCATAGTGGTTCAATTGGTTAGAGCGTAGGCGCGATATGTAGGAAATATCTTCTGTGCAAAGGCCCACAGGCTGTGGAATTTTCATTCCTATTTTCATGAATAATTCATCAACAAATTTCTTTAGCACATACATGTATCTTTCCGGTGCGATCGATGCTCATATTATTTCTAATGTATAAATAATCAAAAAATTTCGCCAAATTATTTATTAACCACTGTAATGATTTTATGGCCTACGATTTCATCTTCAGAATCTTAAGAATATTTTTCCGATTCCACTATGCCTTGAGGCTGAATTTCAGATTCTAAGCTAATGCTGCAAGATTCAATATCTCGTTATTTATCTTAGTACAGATTGAGAATTCTTCAATTACCGTGGATAACGACATAATCTTTAAGACGATAACCTCTTGTCCACAACTGGATTTTATTCCGCATATACGTATTTCGAACTCTTTGAGTTTATTATTCCAGTTGTGGACAAGAGGTTGTCGTCTTAAAGATTAGTACAAATTGTAGATCAGGGGTCGGCAACCTGCGGCTATTTTGGGTATTAAGATACGGCTCTCCAAATTTTTTGTTTTTGTGATTTTTTTTAGTAGTTTTCTTTTAATAAACATTGAATTATTTATGATTTGTTATCAAATTACTAATTGCAATTGTCAGTGGTCATATCTGTAAAAATATGTCTTCAAAAAATTTTCAAATGCTTGATTTAGGTAGGTAAAGAAAAGAATGTTTATAATGACACTACAGAAAGTACTTAAGAATTTTGGTTGCATTTATTAGTATATTACATAGAAGTGAAATCATCATTATTTTCTTTCGTGAATAAAGAGGTTATCTGAAAGTGCAGTTGCGACTGATATGCGAATTTCCTTTCTCAACGTTCGGGAAAATGTGACTGGAATGAAAGAAATTTTGTTTAAAGCTTCATAAAACGCACCGTCATCGCATTTGGGCGCCCAGCAATAAAAAATTCTCTACGTGTTGTGAATAGTTCTTATGCGACGAACCGTTATCCTGTTTCCATAAAAGTAAAAGCGCGAATATTTAGAATAAGATCGTATGTAGGAAGCGAATGCTATGTATAGCCATGCATCAATTGTAGTTGCATGCAAACACTAATGTTAATTTATGTCGTTAGAACAAATTTATTATTTTAAACTAATATGCCTATTATCCCTCTCAAGATCCACCTTATTATATCAAATTTGAATATATGAGAAAGAAAAACTATAAGTTTGCTTAAACATGGCGATGATTCTGCTGAAGACAATATAAACCGATTTGAATCTGTGACATGACGATTTTTATCATTTTGGTGCGTTTTCATTCATGCAAACTCTTTACTCATGCAAGATCCTTTTAAAAACCGCTTTCCCCCGTTAACGAACAGGGAATTTGCTCTTAAGCCATTGCACAGACGCAATTCCTAAGTATTGGATTTGATAATAACCAGGCTTTTATTTTATTATTATATTGTAAGTTTTAAGACATTTTATATAATATTTAGTTGCATTTAAAATTAAACTCATGTATACATTGTATTTTCTAAGGTTATTGAAAGTAGTGGGTTCGGCGCCGATAAGTTTACGATGGTTCGGAACGCCGACGGAACAGGTTCGTTGAAAGTGGCCAAACCCCTCGACTACGAGGACTCGAGGCAAAGGTACGGGTTCAACTTCACTATCCAAGTGAACGACAAAGGCGGCGATTCCGACGACAAATACCACATTGCCTATGCCAAGGTACGCATCAAGTTGCTCGACATCAACGACAACAAGCCGGAGTTTGAAAAGGCCAATATCGAGGTGTCGGTGTTTGAAAATGCGGAAGTCGGTCGGAGTCTGGCCAAGTTCTCCGCCACGGATGCAGATCAAGGAGGGAAGTCTCAAGTTAGGTAATAAAAATATAAAAATATTTAGAATAGCGAACATTTTCTATTCTTTATTAATTTGTTGATTATTTTCTACACTTTAATTCTTAGTTGCATTATTTGGATATTAAGTGCATTATTACATTTTTTTCATGTAATATCTTTAGTTTATGTTTGGAGCATTAACTCCAATTTAATATATTCCTTTCATATATATGACTTATATATGACTTTTCATCAGCTTTTTGATAGTTTGGAGAGGAGGAATTCCAATCTTCGAGCTGGGTGCCTGCTTTATCATTGGAGCTCCACTTTGACTACTTCGTATTCTTTAGGGCACTTGAAGTTAACTTTGTTTTCTCTGTCCGCAGGGTTTTTCTTTCCATTTTTTTAATGAAATATTTTGCCTCAAAAGTTTTGGTGAATCTTGCACTTAAAGTTGCTCGCCTGCGAGAAGACTGCTTTAATGAATAAATATAAAAAAGCGGTTCAATAAATAAGAGCACTCACCACATAACAGTGTTACAATTAAATAATATGACAATAGAAAGTACATTATATGAATAATATTTAAAAGTAATCACCCATGGAATTCGGGCACTTAAACCAAAGTTCCACTAATTTCTGCATATTAGTGTTGTAGAATTCTTCTGGTTAAATATCCAACCAGTGGCGAACAGCAGTTTCAACATCCTGGTCGTTCGTGAAGCGCTCGCCCGCGAAGAATTTTTTGAGTAGCCCGAATAAGTGGTAATCACTTGGTGCCAAGTGTCCTGGCTGTATGGCGGATGGTTAAGAAAGCCCCAACCCCACATGCGAAGCTTCGCCTGGATTGCATTAGCCACATGTGGACGGGCATTGCCGTGGAGAATAATGACATCTCCGAGCTCCTTATCAGACCATTTTTTGCGAATGGCTTCTCGAAGGCAGTCCTTGGTGTTAGAATATATCGTTGCATTGATTCTGCTCTTTTCTGGTTTGAAGTCGGTGAGAAGAACCCGTGGCGATTCCAAAATATCGTCACCATAACTTTACGAGGTTTCAAACTTGCTTTGAATTTTTTGGAAGGAGGGGACGAGGCATGTTTCCATTCCATTGTCTGTTGCTTTCTTTTCTGGGTGTGGTGGTGCACCCATGTTTCATCTCTCGTCACGATCCTTTCGACAAGTTCATCGTCTGCCAGATAGCGCTGCAAAATTTCCAGGCTGTACGCCATTCGTATTGAACTGTCTCTTTGAGTAAGTTCGTGTGCGGTCCATCGCGAGCAATTCCTTCTGAACCCTAGGCAATTGTGCAACGTACTGTATGCGCTTCCCACCGAAATGTCCAACTCTGCAGCAATGTGACTTACTGTAACGCGGGATCTGCCAAAACCAAATCTTCCATCCGTCTGATGTTGCTTTCACGACGACAGCTTACGACCTGAACGGTGCTCGTCTTCAACAGAAGTGCGCCCGTTTCGAAACCGTTCGCACCATTGTTTCCTCTTATTCCTACAAATCCGCGCCATACACTTGCACCATTTCATCATGTATGCTTGCGCCGTTTTGACCTCAGCCCACAAATAGCGAATAGCACCACTCGTTAGAAATGTGCCGACAACGCAGCAATACCTACCGAATGATATCTATTATAGTTTTCATATAAAAAATAAGTGACCTTTTATGTTGAACCGCCCTTGTAAAAAGAAAAACCACAAATTCAACGAAATTGTTTTCAATACACGTGTGGCTACGAAGACAAAGTTATCACGTTGATGAAGTCGACGTAGTCGTTGAAATGCCCATACGTGTCTTATAAATGAGTTTGTGGAATCTGTGGTTTACCTTTCTCTTATTATTTACTATTGCAAGATCTCTATAGTTTTTTGGTTTCTTTGGGATATACAGGGTGTATCTGTTTCGAAAGTCATAAAGTACCTAGCGTGATCCTTTGCATGATTACAAACTTAAAGTTCCTAATGCAAAACGTTCAAAACTCAAATGTTAAGGGTCTAAACATCACGCGAAGTTGGCTGAAAACCTGTCGAAAACGTCATTTAATCTCAACAATTGCCGCCGATTTAATTGTAATCGCCCCTTTGAATTTAATGAACTGCTGGTGCGGAAAGTTCATAAATGACGTAACGACGCAATTTAAATTTTGAGCTTTTGACATTTTCGATAAGGAACTTTAAATTTGTAATTATGCAAAGGATCACACTAGGTACTTTATTACCATCGAACCTGATACACCCTGTATTATTGAAAGGCTTGACATTGGTTAAAGAATAACTCAAGAATGGTCTATGAGGGTTTATTCCACGGCATATCTCATATGTTCAAATCATTGATGAAAGAATGAAAGAGGATTTTAACAGCTTGGAGTCGAACAAGAAAACTTCAGTTAATCGCGCTGACGCCCTAACCAATTGAGCCACTGTGACATCCTTTTTTCATCCTTTCCTACTTTCATCAATAATTTAACATCTGAACTATGGCGTTGAATAAATCCTAATAGAATATTCTTTTCAGATGAGAGAACAGGTAAAAGTGGCATGGGGCGAATTCGGATGAGGTGGGGTGTGTGGAAGAGTTGACTTTCCCATTTTGGTCAGTGCAGCTTGCATCATGAAAAGCCGATGTGCGGGGGCATTGTCTTGTTGCAGTACTCATTCCTTGCTTTTCTAGAGTTCTGGGCACTTCCGACATGAGCATCACGGAGGCCAAGCTAGATTATGTATGTGTCTCTCCTTGTTCACTGTCATCAGAATTTGATATTTACAAGTTTTTCAAATGCCATTTCTGCTTCCGACGAACGCGAACAACTACAGTACAGTTCGCTGTCACGCATTGTTTGGAAAAACCCTGCACTGCGGAGCTGCTTACTCTTTACCACTTCTCGTGTCATATGTGCCTCTACGCCACGGTCAAATAGTTCCTCTCTCCTCCAAGTTTGACTGGAGATATCAGCACAGTGTCCGAACTTATTGATACTACTAGTAATTGACATTATAATTTGCTCAAACCTGCTAACCCAAAACTGCTGTCATGGCAAGAATCAAAACAATCTTTATCAGGTTGAGTTAGGTTAAGCAAGGGTAGGTTAAAAATAGCGATAAATGTATACACATAAAGAGAAACGATGAAGCGATACTCTGACAAAGAATTCTGTAAAATGCAATGACCCCAATACATAAGAATTTATACTGGATTGACATATTCACTTCTTAAATTCTCTTTATCAGTTTTCTAAAGAGCAATAAGCAATTTCCATCGGCTTTTTTTGGCAAACTATATTTTTCCTCCTGTTTTCCCCCATCCATCGTCTGTAAGCCATTTTATCTACTTCTAGGACACCGACACCAAAGCTCGTCCATTTCCAAAGCCTCTTCAAAAATTTGTATTCAACTAAAGGCTTGGAGATGTAAACAGTTTTTTTTTCCTCTAACCAGTCTCTTTCACTCTCTTTTTTTTCTCATTGCGTTCAGTTATGCCATCGATCGTTCATCGGATAAGCGGCGGCAGTTTTCCATCACTCAAGATGGCACCGTGAAAATCCAGCGGATGTTGGATAGGGAAGACACTCCGCGCCACCAAGTTAAGATTCTCGCCATCGACGACGGTAAGTAAAGCCATCTCTCTCTCTCTCTCTCTCTTTCTCATTCTTTCTATTACCATCGACCAATAGGAAATGAAAGAAAAGAATATGTTCACTTAGGGCTTCATCTGCGTTTTAACAGAAATAAAATGTTTACCTTTAAAGAAGCAGTTATGGAAATTAAAGATTAAAGGAGTTTTGAAATAAACAAACATAAAGAGAAGCCATTTTTTTATTCGGCTTCTTTCATGTTATCAAAATATTTGTTCAAAAATTGGATTGCGTTTTAACAGAATTTGATTTAGTCCATTTTTGCCACGTTTCTTTGATGGAGAGCGCCTTTTTGAGAAATGCAATCGCAATCAAAATATTCTTTACTTTCAATAGCCTTTTCTTAATACATTTATTTGCACAGGTAAGAAATTTAAATTCTTATATTATGGAAATAATTTAGACTCAATTATAGAAACCTTTTATAAGAAATGCGAAAGAATATGAAACAACAGATGTAAGTTGTGTCAGTCTTCATAAACGCAAATAATTTCAATAGAGCAATAGAAACCGTCTTTATTAGAAATTTAATATTCTTATACCTAAAGATATTCTTTAAATTAAAGTTTAAAATTTTTTATGAAAGATGAGAAGGGCACTGTTTTAAGATATCATTTTAATTTTGGAGTTGATGGAGGCCTTGCAGTACTAAATTACACATGTATCATTATGTATCCTTGATAAGGCCAGGAATAAAAGGCGAAACCGGTCAGAATACGGTGTGATTTCTTTCCCGGTATGTAATGCAAGGCCTCCATCAACTTCATCAAGAAGGACAGTACAGAGAACCATTTTCATACCATTTCATACCATTTAAATTCTAATTAAATGAATGTAAATTATTCAAGATATGGATGAAACAAAATTCTAATATTAAAATTAAATTTAGTAAATGAAATGGAAAATGTCATAATTCTTAAAGCCTCTTTTGAATTCCTCCCCGAAAAGTGTTCAATAAACAAACGCTCTAATAGTTTCAGAAATATGATTTGAAACTAGGATTCTCATATTTATATGGGGAAAAAAAAGGAATTACCTTAAATACTCTGAATACCAATGCCTTAAAACACAAACAAAATCTTTCTGGAAAAAGCGGACTGACTTTGTGTTCTAAAGAATTCTGAACTTATTTAAGGTGCGGCCACACAGCACGGAACGGATGGGACGGATTACGCGTCCAAAAAATATCTTCCTCTATTCGCTATGTAAGTGGCCATATAGAGCTGCGGACGCTACGGACGCGACTTTCTGGACGTTTTATTTGCGCAAATAGTTTCTGGACGTCCGTCGTGAACGGGCATGTGCAGTAGACAAGCAATGGTGATGTGTTCATCGCCTGCAGCTTAATTTTTTGCTTTCGGTTATTTCAATCAAGTGAATATGCTACGAATATGGCGTTTCTTCGGCAAATAAATATAATTTTTGGGTGGGGGATTAATTATATAGCTAAATAAATACAAATGTATAATTCATTAAAAGAATTAAAGAAGTTTAAACAATAGAATAAAAAATAGTGGCTCTACATAGATAGCAAGCTAACTAGTTTCAGCTTTTATTCCTGCATTTTTTCAAATCAAAACAAGTTATTCCTTTATTCTAATATTTGGTATTGTAAAGCCTCAGTCCATATAATTAATTACAATAAGTACAGTATAAATAATAATCCATTATAATTGTAATAAATATTATTTATTGTAAATTTAAATTGACCTTTAAATTTACGTCTTCTCTTTACGTAAATCTTCAAATAAGCAATGAAATAAATAGATTTGTATACAAATCGAGGCCGTCGCGTCGCGCTCTGTGTGGCCGTAGCTCTAAATATAATCATGCTTTAAAGAAAAAAGGACAACACAAACCACTAATCCACAAAATTATTTAATAAAGACTCAGATGTAAATTTCTTGAATCAACTTCACTTCATCAGCGACTCCAAAGATTAGTGGTTTGTGTTGTCCTTTTGTCCTTATTCTAGTGTCCACAGTTTCTGGCGGCTTAAAAGTATAATCTTGCTAATTATCCAAACGCGTTTCGGTATGTAGATTTCATCAGTAGAACTCATTAAAAGATATCGAAGAAGCATTTCCGCTGATGAGGAAGACTTATTGTCGAAACACGTTTGGATGATAAACAGTTATATTCATAAAGGTTAATACTGTACAGGCTGTGGCATATGAGAAGCTTTCATTCTAATCTGCAGACTCTCAGCAGAAAACTATTAATTAAGAAATTACGGAAGAAGTTCCGGGGTCGGAATTATAGGGGTGGGAGTCAGAGGGGACAAAAGATCTACGTTCTGTTTAGCTACGTAAAGGAGTGAAATTCAGTATCCAGATCCCTCTAGGCAAAATCTACATTACTATGAAGTTTAGGCCAAATTGTTCTAGTAGGGTCGGATTTGCGGGGGTGGCTTTCACTTGGTCTTTAGAACTATGGCAACATATGGCGAAAGGAAAGAAGATAGAGACCATATAAAAAAGATGGTCTCTTTTATATTTTCTACATACTATATTCGAGAAAATCAATTTTTTGATTAAAAAACTTGGGGGGAGGCGGGTAAAAAGTGCAGTTCATGGGGTAAAAATAGATGACCGCAGATTCCGTTATTTGCCTATACCCTACTCGGAGGGATTAATATCTTGTTAATAAATGTACAAATGTACGAGGCTGAGTTAAATGAAAACCGGAAAACCGCTGTAGAAAATCGAAAACCGCTCCCATTGCGATCAGACCCGGTACGCATGCGCGTGGACTCTCCCGCCATCAATTGGCGTTTCCAATATGGCGCCATGTGACCCAGCGGCGCCATACAGGTGTTTCCAATATGGCGGCCTCTCTGTTGGAATGCAGCAAAGAAGAGCAACGTGGAGTGACTCGTTCCTACACAGTGAAGGCACGAAACCAATAGAAATCCATCGACGCATGTTGGCAAAGTATAGTGCTGCATGTGTATCGCAGACTCAGGTGTACGAATGGTGTAGAAATTCATCAGCGGCACGACAACTTTGGCTCCCGACCTCTTCTCTTACTCTCCCGACCTCGCGCCCTGCGACTTCTACATCTTTGGCTCACTAAAAGACTCCTTAGGTGGCCACAAGTCGTGACCGACACGGAGGTGAAACACGCGGTGCATTAGTGGCTGCACGCACAGCCAAAAGATTTTTTTCCCGAGGTATCCACGCCCTCCCGACTCGGTGGCGGAAATGCATCGAAAAGCAAGGGGACTACATTGAAAATTAGTGTACTTATTGCAACTCTGTCTGTAATGAAGGAGCTGTAAAAAACATTTCCCCTTTTTATTTGATTGACCCTCGTATTTCTGCTTCACAGCTAAAGTTCCTCCTTGGAAGGTTTACAAGATTTCATTCTAAATATACAGTACTGTTATTTACAAGTCGTTCGATGTTGTACAGTCGGCTTTATAGCAAATCTTTTCTTATGGATTCTCCTCATTTATCTGATAACTTCTTCAGTGGTCACACTAAGGCTAAAAAGAAATCGTTGCGAATTCGTTATACAATTGTATCGTAACTGATGTTTAGCGTGTAAAAGCTAATCTTAGGCAAAATTGCCTTGTCAAATCAGTTTCCCAGATAGAACTACCACGAAATAAGGATAAATTCCATTTGGAGATACGATCTTTTTAATTAAAATTCGGCTTTCAACTTTTGACCATGTTTCTCTATATTCCGCACAGATGGGATATCCTATGGCTTAGGTCTAAAAGAAGAAAATGTCCCGAGCACTTTCGTTTGCGGCTTGTTTGGTCGATGTGCTAATAAGTCCACTATGAAGAATGACGAAGACCGTTCTATTTTGCAACAGTGAATTTTAATGGAGAGACGCTTTTCGATCCTAGACGACCGTCAGTCTGAATACAGAGGTTAGCAGACACACATACTCTCTCTCTCTCTCTCTTTTGTATTACCGGAACCCCCAACTTCCGTATTCAGACTGATGATGGTCTCGGGTCGAAACGCTTTAAAGTTTTACTTTTGGAAAGTAGAACGATTTCCTTCATTCTATCTAATGCAACGTGCACTCAAAATGACATTACGACTCCGATATGAATCTCAAGAAAGATAAGAGGATAATAGGTTACTCGAAGCCTGTTTGGAAAATTCTCACCATTGTTCAGCCCAATTACACTTATAGAAATTATCTTGAACTGCTAGTCCAATGAAAACAATAGTGCATGATCTTGTATTATATGTTCACATACAGAGTCCGCCAAAAAAAATGTATACACACTTTAAGGAACGAAAAATATTTATTATGTGTTTGTTTTACATTTGAATAATGATTACTCATGTTGTACTGTCTTCAGTTAAGCACTTGGTTACTTTAGATGTAAAAAATGTTGGCCGTTGACGGCCAGACACATAACGGAACGACGAGCGGTCGCCGCAGCTACGTAGGTCAATATTTCAATAGAGATCGCTGCACATGCCGCTGCAGTCTCCTGCCGAAGGTCCTCCAGCGTGCGCGGCTTACATTGATAGACTTGATCTTACACAGTTTCCCACAAGAAAAACCCCATAGGTGTTAGTTCTGGCGACCGTGGAGAGTAAAACTTTCTACTAAGCCCCTATATGATAGTTCATACCATACATGTACTCCCAGGTAGATTGGCCTCCTTATCCACATGAACATGCGGATTTTCCGGTGCCCAATTGACAATATCAGTATCCCTTTATAGTCTGACAAAGAGTGTATATATTTTTTGGCGGATTATTTATAGCCAGGGTATTGGAAAGACTGTCCGTCAATATATTTGTCGGGTGAATTTCTTCCTTCAAATTAGAGTCTGGCCAATGAATTAGAATCACGTCATAAAATATAATGTAAATGTAAATGCCACGCCCCGTAAGTAAAATTACCTGGGTTACTGAGTTGCTCATGAAATCTTTAGTCATACAGTCTACAGTGTGGATCGAAAGCATTCATGCAGAACAGTGATTGACGGCGTCTCAGAAGGCTTATGCAGCGAAAACGAAAATCTATCATGCAGCAGTTAAGGGAAAACTGTAATAAAAGTTCGTCTCAAACCATATCCATAAAAAAATGCGCAGAGAATTGAAGAGAGCCGAACATCTGTGCGGAAGCTTCTCATTTCGGCGAAGAACTGAAAATTTCGTCTGCAGTGGTTTAAGGAGCCAACGTGGCTGGAAAAAAGTAATATGATCGGGCGAGTCACATTACACGTTATTTTGTAGCGAGACAGACAGAGAGTGCGGCGGCCAGTTTTGTCTGTACACTACTATACGACCTAGGAGAAGTGTCATGGCATGAGATATGATTTGTTGGTTTCATAAGAGCCCCGTCGATATTCCTTGAAGGTCGGGTGAGAGCCAAGGAGTATCTGAACGCTGTTGCAAATCAGTACCATCCTGCGATGAACTTTTTCCTTGCTTTTGAGGGATCCTTCATAGTTGACAATGCTACGACCCATTGCGCAAGAGTAGATCAATATTAATTCTCTGACCAAGACAGTAACGTGCACCATCTACCCTGGCCTCTACAGAGCCCAGATCCTAACCCAATAGAGCATGTTTGGATTGTTAGATAGACGTATCCGTTAACAGCATCTTTTTCCGTCAATATTACAGTAGCTGGTGGTCACTTTGATGATCACATCGGCATCATATGATCTGAATGCACAGCTCCTTAAACAGGGTGACCCAAACTTATCCAGCATAATTGTTTAGGAACACTTTATGGTTCAAATGGAACACAAAATGCCCTATGAACATTACATCTAATTTCGATCGTGTGTGAGTTATCGACGTTAGTCTATTTATTTTTATTTAGAGTCATTTCCTAGAAAAAAACTTAGGTTTACCTATTTATTCAGTGTACAATTCCTGTTTTGCATATGCTCATTGCTTCCATTCAAGCTTGTAGTCGAGCAATTACACCCGACCAGTTTGTGGCAGCTACCAGCTCAGTTGTCCGAAGATGTAAACAGTGCATTTGAGCTGGGGGCAACCATGTTGAGGGGCTTCCTCGACATTCATTTGTTACTTTCTTCTTATTCTTTGTATCGTTTTATAGTTCAATGTGATGTTCTGTCAGTATACAGAATAAAAGTGATCTGCACTCTCAAGTGCTTTATTTATTTGCTTTAACAACTCTACAAGAAAACAGACAAACGTCGATATCTCGCACACGATCGAAACTATAAGGGTCGTACAAATGAAAACGAAAATTTGTGTGGGGGGGAAAAAAAAGACGACGTGTAGGATCCTAAGTTTCTTTTTCAACAATTACGAAACCCCACGTGCAAATTGAACAATAGGTTGCAAGTGCTGCAATACGTGAGAAAGAACGATAGCTCGTGCTTCGAAGCTCTGCGAGTGATCGCTTCGTCCAAACAACAAGATGGAGTCAACGAAACAGGAACAGAAAGCAGTGTTTCAGGTTTTTTGACATGTGAAGGAATTTCAGGTTCTGAAATTCATCGTCGTATGCAGAACATCTATGGAAATGACTGCCTAATCTTCACTCGTGTTTGGGCATGGAGCAAGAGGTTTTCGGAGGGACGGTCATCATTGCAAGATGATCAACGACCTGGATAAGTAAACAGCGCCATCACGGATGATTCCAAAGCCAAAATTGACGCTGTCTTAAAGGAAAACAGAAGAGTGACAATCGATGTCGTGGTTGCTAAAACTGGCCTTAGTCGTGGAACTGTTCACTCCATTATCAGGAACCATCTGCACTACAGAAAAATCTCTGCACAATGGGTCTCGCATCATTTGACATCAGAACAACTTGGAGTTCGAATGGCCATGTCCCTGCAACATTTGATTCGCTATGAACAGGGAGGAGAGAGTTTTATCGACAGAATCGTTACAGGGGATAAAACTTAGTGCTTTCATTTCCAGCCCGAATGCAAACGTCAAAGTCGTCAGTGGTAGCATTATGGGTCACCATCCCCGAAAAATTCAGAAGCAATCGCAAACAGCACGGGGAAGATGATGTTGACCGTGTTTTTTGATCGCAAAGGCTCGATTTTACTGGACTTTTTTGAAAAGGGCACCACAGTTAACGCAGCACGATATGGGGAAACATTGAAGGCACTGCGCGCGGCCATCAAATGCAAGCGTCCTGGAGTTCTTACAGAAGGAGTGCTTCTTCTCCACGACAATGCGCGTCCTCACACCTCGAAAGCAACAGTAGACCTCATCAAAAAGTTCAACTGGGAAGCAATGCAGCATCCACCTTACAGCCCTGACTTATTCCCAAGTGACTTTCACGTGTTTGGGGATCTCAAGAAACATCTGAAAGGCCGCAGGTTTCAGTCGGACGATGAAGTGAAGGAAGTTTTGGAATGGTTCCACACGCAACCGAAAGACTTCTTCCATAAAGGAATTACACGCCTTGTTACACAGTGGGATAAATGCCATAACGCATTTGGAGAGTATTTTTAAATTCCTTGTATACACTTTGGATAAAATAAATAATTTACGTTTTCATTTGTACGACCCTTATAGATGTAATGTTTATAGGACATTTTTTGGTTCATTTGAATCATACAATGTTCCTAAATAATTATGCTGGATAAGTTTGGGTCACCCTGTAGAATCGATGCCTGCCGTATACATTCTGACGGAAGCCCTACAGTATATTGAACCAGGCAGTGTACTAGAGAATTTCAGCAATTTCTGCAGTTTTATATCCTTACAGTTCCTGTTGTTATCATCAAATTATGCATGTGTTTTATTTTTGAATTCGGACGGGGATTTTTGAATCATTTTGTATAAGCACTTCATTGTAGAAGGAAGTCGATGTCGTTTTATTTATTTATAACCCTGAAGGGTGTGAACTTTAGAAAATAATGGGATCAGATTTACGGCATGACTTTATCCATTAAATAAATCCATACGTTATCAAGAACGTATTAATTAATAAAATTTTCTAAAATGAGATATTAACTTTCTGAGTAGCTTAATTTTGCAGACAAATGATCTTAGATATAGAGAATGCGAGCATATGATTGAATTGAAGTCTATGCTATCTAAAGCATTGTTCGTTAATTTTATATTCTACTTTCTTCGTTCATAAATATCCGAACTCGCGTTCAGCTTTGTATTGACTTTCAGAGTGGACTAATTTGTTTATTTTTCCTTTTAAAAGATTTCCAATCAAATTATTATCCATTTAAATCGAAAATGTAGGATTACGGTTTCGTTATAATTCCATTAGTAATTGAATATTATTCGAAACGACAACGATTCATTACTGAACTGTGTTCTAAGACTCATTCTTAAAGTCGTTTGTGTTCTTCTTTTCTGTAATCATTTAGCTCCTTGAATATCAAAAATTCAATTAGGGACTTTTGTTAAAATTAAATAAGGTACTAATAGTGAAAAGATGGGGTGGGGGGTGGGGTTAGCAAGAATATTGAATCTACGCTCAAGGTCTCCACATTAATAACATAAAGCGAAATTTCCATGACGAAATAATTCACGATTTCTTTCATCGTTTTACAGCCAATGCCATGGTAGCAATTCATCAATTAATTATTTTTGTTTTAGGTCAATTTGATTTTGCAATGACTTAAACCGCCAAATTATTATGGGAAATATGTTTTAGAACTCCAAAGCCGAACTCAATTAAACATTTTGTGAAGTCCTAATTCTTCGATGATTTCATTTGAGCTTTGAGGTTCGAGTAATTGAGCAAAACTTTTAGAATTTCGCGCAGTGAAGGAACCGGGAGTTGGAAACGTTCACATTGCCGATGTTTTGATGTCGAAGGCAACTTTTATTCGTCGTTTATGCAGTGGGTTAGTGGGTTTCCCTTCAATTTCGATCCATTTGCATTAGGATTCATTTGTTCCATCGTTTCTATGAATTGAATGCGAACAGCGATTGAGAGAAGTTTTCTTTCTACATGAAGGTTTTTTTTTTGTTCTTCTGTTCGGCATGAAATTACAAATTACAATAGACTTGACGTTAAGCAAAGTGAACTCGTGAAAATTTTTGGTCTAGGTACATGCTAATCAATATTATTTGACCATAGCAAAGAATATTATTATCATTACGCTCCTTTGAATGTTTCATCAGCTAATTAATGTACCTATTCATTCCTATGTCCTTCATGTAATAGAACAATGAGCATTACGAGGCTGGCTCACAACAACCAGAACACGGAATAAGCATAATTATATTGTAATGAAGAATAATACTTTTGTAAGAATCAGAATGAATATCTAATACTCTTTTATGCTCCTGTAAGGATAGTTTATACGTCTCTACATTTTATAGGAGCATTCATCTTATTTGCTACCACATTTATCAAGTCTAATCGGCTCTTCAAATGATGCTACTAAAAACATAGGAAAAAGAAGTCTTGCTATAAGTGGACGTAAGACTATACAAGAATATAATAAAATAAAAGACTCAGATTAGTCCTACACAAGAAATTTCGATGTGTCCCTGCCACATCTATTATGTCTTATTCGTAATAACATCATCTTTATACATAAATGACGCGATAAAACGTTGATGGAACCGTAAGGGTGTGGTTTCGAAGGACGGAATAGAATATAATTTTTAATAAAAATGGAGGAAATAATGACATGTAGATCTACAATATCACATTATCCATATCTTCATATTTGTTGTTTGCAATGCCAAGTCGCTCTTTTTTGTTTTTATCGAGTCATAAAAATAGGTTGATGACATTCTCGAATGCGTAAATAACAATGCTTGAACATAAGAGGTATGCATTCATGCTAAACAGATAGCTACTATTACCACAAATTGCAGATTAATCTCTGAAGCCTGAAGAATTAGTGTTTGAGAGATATCGCAATCAAAATGAATCAGTATTTCATTCTTTACTTTTAGTGGTCTCTAAATGAAAAGAGTAGACAATTTACCGCTTATTATGACGCTTAAGAAGACATCAGAGAATACAAATAAATCATTAAACGATGTCATTATGAAATGGAAATGTGCACAGTCAGAACTGGCAAACCATACGCAAAGAAGGACAGAAGCAAGTTGAAGAGGCAACAAAACAAAATCGCATGGAATCTGCAGAAAACATTGGTAATGAATTCCAAAATACATCCGGATGGAACATTAGCACCGTGAAAATTCGTTAGTACAACCCCTGGAAAAAAACTAATATCAGTTCCCAACTCATTGCGGTGCATCTAAAATTAATTGAAAAAGAATTACTCGTAAAATCATTTGGAAAATCAATTTTTTGGTAAAGAGCTATATTTGATTTTCATAACCCATTCTTTTTATGTAGATTTGTAATGGTTGGGTTTTTATTAAAAATTACAGAAATAACTCTTCTGTGGAAAATAAAAACTAATACGCATAATCTTGAGAAATAAAAAAACTAATATGTGCCATTTCACTTGTAAATTGCATTTTATATTCCTGAATCTTCACTTACCTCCCTTTTCTGTTAAATGAGCTATTCCGTGACGGCAATCAACACATTTTATTATTCATTTTAAGTCGACCCGACCATTAATAATGACTCCAAAAAGGCAGCTGTCCGATGATATGAAAACAAGAATAATTAAAAATTTGCAAGGTGACGACAAACAAGAAGATGTAGCCAAGTGCTTTGGATGCACACAAGGTGAAGTTTCCAACCTATGGAAAATTTCAAGACCACAGGATGCGTTAAGAGGCAAAAAGGAAGTGGAAGACCAAAGGCAACAACTCCGAGACAAGATCGAGAATTGAGGAAGCTGTGCAAGAACATGAGAAAACAGACCTTCAAAGACATGAACAACAAATGGGCTAAGTCAGGTGTGAATGTAAGTGACAAAACACTAAGAACAGATTACATGAAATGGGTTATTATCGGAAGATGAAGACAAAACCAGCTCTAACAACCAAACAGATGAAAAACCTCTGATATGGGCCAAAGAATATGCAAATTGGACTGTTGCAAACTGACAACAAGTTATATTTACTGATGAAAGCCGAATATCAGTTTGGTGCGGAGACGATGATGGATACTTTGTGTGGAGAACATCTGTTGAGAAGTTCCAAAAAAATTTTGTCAAATCAAAATCAAAATTTCCTCATTCTGTAATCATCTGGGGATGTATGTCTTATTATTGTGCACTCTAAAACAACAGTTGAGTCAGATGTGTACATTGACACTCTCGATAATTTTCTCATTCCGTCCATTGAAGAGCAATTTGGAGAGAACCACGTTATCTTCCAAGATGATAATACATCACCACACCGTGCAAAGACAGTCAAACAATTTTTGGCTGAACGTGGGATTCAGACTCTGAACCCCATTGAAAATTTATGGAATTCCCTAAAAAAATCGTCAATAAACAAAAATCTACATCCATCGATGAACTGAAAAGTGCCATCAACGTGAGCTGGACTGAACTGAAAGTATTGTGCCAACAACTTATGATATCCATGCCGAAGCGTATTAAAGCAGTAATAAAGGCAAAAGGAGGCTGAACCCAGTATTGATTTGAATTTCTTAACGTATATTAGTTTTCTTATTTCTCAAGATTATGTGTATTAGTTTTTATTTTCCACAGAAGAGTTACTTCTATAATATTTTAATGGAAAACTAACCATTATAATTGTACAAAAAATGGGTTATGAAAATCAAACATAGCTCTTTACCAATAAATTATTTTCCAAATAATTTTACGAGTAATTTTCTTTAATTAATTTGTTTAGATGCACCGCAATGCCTTGGGAAGACATATTAGTTTTTTCTTTCCAGGAGTTGTACAAGCAGCCTGTCAGAGATTAGAATTATTCAGAATACTCTAATAGTGTTGAAAACTGAGTAGAAGTACAGAGACGAGAAATTATTAATTTTTAAAAAAATATTTTTTTGTGGTTTAATTGAACTAGGAAAAACAATGATACATCCAAATATAAATGTTTTTAAAGTAAAATAATTGATTTGAATTATATCAGAACATAAAAATATATAAATTGTAACAAAATACAAAACTGATTCAACAACATAAAATCTTGAAGCAAAACTTCTGTCTTAACTAGCATGACCTACGCAGTGGAATAATTCTGAGTTAGCTTAATCGTACAAATTCGTGAAGCTGTGGGTTGTCACTTCCAGATCTCAGTCAAATGGTAAGACTGAATATCCCGTTGGATTTCATCAACAGTCCTGTTAGCACGAAGCTCTTCCTAATTATATCAAAGACTTTAATTAAATATTAGAAATATTCCATAAAGTCGACTCATGGGCCAAGATGCCGTCAATACCAGTACGCAATTATATAAGACATTCTTTCAACTTATCCAGTAGTTAAATTTTAAAAAAGTCCACATTGATAATCGTAAAAGTTGCTACATAGCCAATATGCAATTCCACAATAAAATTATCCTTAGATAACTTAGCTAATAACCATAAAAGACAAATAATTTAAGTACAACAGCTAAATTCTCCAAATAGAAATGTCAATTATGCAAAAGACTAAACTCTCCTCCGTTATAATAAGAACAAATTCTTCTCTTCAATAATCAACATTTAGCAGTTTAAAAATTCCAGTTATCCTTTAAATAGCCACACTTATAATTGACATAATTCTTAAGTCCAGTAAGAAAAACACCTTTCCAGTCAATGAGATTAATTTCTCGCTTACTTGTTTGATCCGTAAACGAATCCTCCCAGAACCTCATATGTAACCGCACTCAAACGCTCGCAAACATCGATAGGGTCCAGGAAGCTGATTTAAAACACATATTCTAGTTGCTGCAATTGCTGTATTTTCACTTGCACTATCCTCAGGCAAACCATTCCTATTAGGTTTTACTTCCTTCGCATCAACGTTCATTGTATATATAGCATTTTGCTGCTGGTTACATTCTCCCATCTTAAAACGATCTGTTCTTCTCCTTTGATTCTTCTTCCACGCAATTTTAACTAGTTCTGACCCCTCTCCCTTCTTTTCAACTTTCCACGTCGCATCTCTTCTTTCCCTTTTTCTATCGTCACTTCCCTTTGCATTATTCAACTTCCTCTGCTCTCTTGTAGTTACGCCCACTTCACCTACTTTGTCATTTCCTCTTTTTCCATTCATTACGTCAAACTGCGTCACTAAATGATTTCTTGAATAAAAAATTAAGAAATGACATAACCAAGTACCGAAAGGTTAAACAAAACCATTCGCGGAACCATATTTTAAACCACCCTATGTTAATATTGTAAGTTTCTAATGGAGCATAAAGATAACATTAAATCACGTATCTTTGAACCAATTGCGACTATCATTAATTTAACGGTATATTCATTTATAACACATCATTCCACGTCGTTTGATATATTACATGCCATATTTTAGCATTGAAAGTTCCAATGAACCATAATGGTTCCACTAAACCAGATTCCTTGAAACCACTTTCGACTATCATTAATTTTACGTTATATTCATTCATGACACATCATTCCAAGTCGTATGATATATTACTTGCCATGTCTTATCATTGAAAATTTTTGAGGGTGTCATAAGGGTACCATTAGAGCACGTGCCATTGTTTCGATTACAACCATTTTCAAAATGGTTCATTTCCGGAACCTTGTTTATCAATTGGCGAAAATATTAATTTATATCCGGTTCTATCTCGTCAATACGATTTGTTTGATATATTACTTAATATATCTTCCCATTGAAAATTGCTTGGCGGGAAAATAGAGGTACCATTTGTGCACGTGCCAATGAACCGATTTAGATAATAATTGTGATTGGTTCGTGCCATGAACCATATCCATCGACTGACGAAAAAAAATAAAGCACCTTTCGGTACTTAATAAAATACTCTAGTCTTGCCTCGCTGTTTCTGATGGCGACGTAATACAGCCGCATATAAACCGAAAATAAATGAAACCAATGCCGAATATCGATTATAATGGTATTAAGTTCGAAGAAAATGGGCCCTTCGGCTATGACGAAATTTATTATGAACCACTGAATCATGCTACACTATTTAGCAGTTCGATGGATAAGTGAACGGCACTTATTGGGAACATTATTTTTCATGGTTTGTGTTCAGCCACTTTGTTCCCGAAGAATATCTCCATCTTTTCCCAATGCTGCCTACATTATTGTTTCATCAAAATAAGTTTGCGAATAAAGCTCTACATCGATGGTGGAGTGATTCTACTGCTTTTATGAAAGAATAGCGTTGCCATTCCAACTGAGCATTTCAAAAATTGCTGAACGGTCTTCCTGACAGTGGTTACTGTTATCACCTCAAATGGTGGATTCAAGTCAAAATAATTTCATCTTTACATTTAAAGAAAGTATAAAGATGACACACATTTGTGAATCGTTTAGTGTAACTTATCGGATGTGACTCGGGTGTAGGAGAAAGTTTAAAAAATATTAATTTAGCTCTTAAGGTTGTATTACAAAGTAAGGCGGATTCAAACTTCAACGTTATTGTAGCTTTCTCTCTCATTCTACTACGTGCTTAAGCTATTAAGCTTAGACGATTCACATGGACAGAAAAATTCAATCAATAAATAACGGCATCGAATTTTCAGAGTAACATGCACAAACGTATATTATAATACAATAAAAAGGTATATATATTCTAGAAGGTATATAATTTGGGAATATTGCTTTATAACCACCGATATGAGTTATGTGCATGAAATATAGGCTGAAAATTAGATCTCGTCTAATACAGCTCTGCGCATGATGAAAAATATTTTCCCAGAGAAAAGTTTGCATTCAACTGTCTTTTCATGCTCTTTAAACATAAAAGTAAATTTTTCCTATCGTGATTTTTGAAAACGTTATAACTGCGAAAAAAATTATAAAGAAAGTGATTCAAATATAAATTGAACTAAACACTAGTGAAAATTTGTGACTTTCTTACAGTGAAGGTGAAACAGTGAGTGGTGCCCTAACCAATGACAAGAGTCATTTTGAAGCTAGACCTTGGATTTCTCTCCCTTGGAAAAAGAAAAAAAAAGTTGGGAGGGATGAAAAAAGTTGTTCTACATTAGATGAGTGGGTGGAGAGAAAAAGCGGAAAACAAAGGGAGACACAGATTGAAGGAGACAGAAAGGATAAGGCAGCGAATGAAAGGAGTCGCGAAAGGAAAAGGGAAGAAGGTTTGGTGGAAATTTATGGGTTTCAATAAAGGAAAAGAAGCGCTACGTCATAAGAATGATGATGGCGTTTGCCCGGGCAGAGAAAATAGCTGTAAGAACGTGTGGGAAAGCAAAAGGGGTAATGGATGAATTGGTGGCAAGGGAAAAAACGCGTATAATAAGAAACAAATCTAAAGGATCAAACTGCGAGTGATGAGACGACGACCCCGCCTTTGGGGAAATACGAACACGAGTTTCTTTATTTAAATTTATTCCCTGAGAAGGACATTGGCCAAAAGGTAATAAAAACTTTTTTCCTTTCTCACTTTATTTGTTTACTGATACGACCACTCTTTCGTTTGCTTTTCAAAATTAGAAAAGGCTTGGCATTCCTTTTTTCAAATTGTACTTATTACTTTTTGATTGGTAGATAAAAAGAAAAGAAAGCTGGGTTACTAGTTGTATTCGAACTTGTATTGTAAGCCCATCATAATTTTTTGGTGGAAGAAAAAAAATTTTTTCTAAGACTCCTTCTCACGTCAAAGTCTGGATATTTTTTTTTAATCCATCAAGTCCATCATGTAATCAATGATGGAGCTCATATGGAATTTGAATACACTGAACTTTTTTATCATCAAGTTCTCGTTTCTCTGTCTACCACTGCCATTTCATTCCCCCAATTCACTCGAAGGAAATTAAAATTAAAAAATTTAATTGGATAGGATGCGTAGAGAGATTTTGACTTTTTAACTGCATCGCATATTTTAACTGTTTAAGTGTAAGATTTGATTCGAAAATGACATGTAAATTAAAATTTAGAAGACCTTGATGAAATCCCTCTTTATAAATTAGTGGTCAATTTATCAAGATCCTCAGTACTTCGGCTTTCATTTCCCATACTGTGCAGTAAACGGCGAACAGTGCATTTAGAGATCATTGAAAAGGCCCTTGATTAAATGGGGTGTAATTTGCTGTACTATGTCCTTCCGTTGCATTTTATAACTTTAGACACACAATGTTCCGCCCAAACATTCATTATAATGCCCGGCACGAAAGAAAAAGGAAACGGTCGCATGCTTAATCTAAGCGCTTTTCGACTGTAGATGTCTGCTTTATTCAGAGTTTCTGAAACATGGTGGCTTTCTCCTTGCCTATACATCTGTTTGCTCACGAACAAATATATAACGTCAAACTAGAACAAAATTTATAATATTTTTAACGATCTAAAAAATATAGTAATGATACAATAATAAAACAGAGCAGCAAGGCAGGACTGTGGATTAATCGACTGCTAGGTATGCTTCAATTTCGTTTCAGCTGTGATTTCACTAAGAGAATACCAGGAATAAATAAAGCTCCGTTTCCTGTCCGTTTCTGATTGGTTGAAAGAGTTTTTTTTTTCATTTACGCATACGCCATTTTCCTTTATCTTTCCTGCTGGTCACTATAGTCAATGACGACCACAAGATGCACGTTGAGAACCTAGTTATTTGGCTGACAGTCTATTCTTTAAACACTTTACAAACAGCTGCTCTTGAACATTTCACGAATGCGGCAGTTTCCCTGAGACTCGCACTATGGCTCCGAGCTGCTATAATCCTCCCAGGTTCAAAGTCTATCAAATCACGTTGTTTACGCATACATTCACAAATAAATCACTACTATTACTTATAGTATAGCGTTGGCTTTGCTTTATAAATCAATAAATAAAGTACGATCTAGTCTTGATTTATCTAATGCGAATTTTTTTTTTTTTATAAAATATGACAACGCGTTTCGACAATTACCGCCATCAACTATGTCAATCCCAACTGATTCAAAAGAAATTATACGACTTCATTCTTCACATCAGGCCAGTTGATGACGGTAATTTTGTCTATTAAATTGTGGACAGTGAATTTCAAAGGTATAAACCTAATACAGTATTATAGAAGCTCTTTAAAAGGGAAATTTGTACTGTTTTAATAAACATTCATTGTGTGTTTTTGTTATTTAATGAAATTTCTTTAATGCATTACAATTCCTCTAATTTGATTACAACCATCGATTTAAGCAAATATGATGATGCTCACATTCATCTAATATTTGAAATTAAAATTAATCAATATTTCCTCCTAAGGGATAATTAGGATTTTTTTATTATACAAACCAGTAACTGGTAAAAGAAAACCGCCAATTTATAAATCTATCGGTTAGGAATTATGTATCCCTTGATTAGTTCGTTTGTTAGAATTCTGGACGCGTTTATGCTAGCTATTTACGCCCATATGACGTGACTATTCTTTTCTCATATCTAGTACATACACAGATATGAGATTTGATCCAGTGACTCGGCAAAGAGTATGACATTGGCTTGCTCAAATAGTTCGACCAGAACAAGAATTTTGACGAAAACGCAAGCGGCTTTAACAGGTTTTCCTGCTAATTTTGGATACAGAAGAAGTGTGTCCTGAAATTTCGGATTTATATCCCAACGGAAAATACCAAAAAAGACATTGCAGAAACATTGACGGAAAATCTCGAAATATAGATATAGGCCCTGTAAATAAATAGATTTAAATCTCAAAAATGATATGAAAGCTTTAACTTTAATATGATTTTTCCTTTTATTAAATAGATGAAAGCTTACCGAGAATGCCCTTAACGCTTACTTCATTATTAACTGCGAAAAATTAACTCTTGTTCGTTCGCCCGTTGGGCATTCAGAATCGACGGACTACAAAATGTTTATCCCCTTTTTTGTTACCAATTTGACGATAGATATCCCCTCATTCGAAATGAAATTGTTGATTAATTCCAGGAGCAGGAGGAGGTGGGGAATGCCATAAGAGACCCCTTTTCCCGGCATCTTTGGGGGCTGGGCGGGCGACGGTGTTGACTCGGGGCTTGTTCCAAAGACGGAATCGCTCCGCTCTCCGGCCGCATCTATCATATCTGACAACCGGAGATAAATTAAACTCGGCCTCTCGTTGCAACTGAAATTTCATTCCAATACAGATATTGCACGTGCTGATATGAGTAATGGATGCGGGAGCCTGCGAAATATTAGGCCACGTGGTGCAATAGACTTGCTCTTAATCAAAAGATTTGTGATTCGGATTCCGTTTAGAAAGTAATAAGCTAAGGGGGTTTCTCTCCTTGGCACTCCATTCTTAAATGAAAAGAAGTTTTAGATAAATGACGTTAAAGTTTAAGGGAAATAATAATTTAAATACTTCACGTATTAATGATGCAGTTCATCATCGGAAAGCGAGCAGGTTCCAGAACGTTAGTATCTTAAATGTGAATGCTTGCTCGAAAATGTAGCGAAAATTAAAGGGAAAAAAATTAATGTCTGTTTGAAAGTAAGTGGAAAAGACTTAACAACGATGAGGTTTATTTAAATAACTTATTCAAAGAAATTGCAATCGATTATAATTAATAATTATTCTTCGTGCAGAGGGAACAAAATCATGAAACATAATATATAATCTATTAAAAGTTCGAATTAAAAATCTTTTATTTATAATTTGTATAAGATTCTTTGAATACATTTGCCGGTAGCGTAAGACGATTAAAAGCGTAATGTGTTACATAACGAGATAAAAAAATTTAAATTCATGAATCAAGCATGCGCTCATTATATCTGAAATGTATGTACCTGGTATATTGGCATTACTGCATTTGGCATCAAACCAGGACTGCTCAATAAAAACCGAAACTGAATTTCTAAATGCGCTATTTAAAATTAGTAATTAGTAAAATTAGTAAAAATGTCCCTTATATCATGTTCAGTAAGACCATGAGTACCTCCGTCCAAATATTCAATCGGTTACGGGGTTTACAGAGGAAGATCCTGTTTCATTTATGGGGAAAATCGAAGTATCACATTGTAAGCAGTATGCAACCATTATTAATGTGAAAATTCACGCCAAAAATCCGGTTTCGCTTTAAGAGATCATTCAAGAATGTTTGAGTTATTACTCAACAATGTTCAGTGAGGATTTATTACACCTCATACCTCAGATGTTTAAGTTATTGATGAAAATAGGAAAGTAAATTCCATCCTGGATTCGAACCAGAAACCTTCAGCTAATCGCGCTGACTCTCTAACCAATTGAAACATTTAGGGATGCCTAGTTCGAATCCAGGCTGTGGTATTTTCTTTCCTATTTTGTTTTTCAATAAATTTCAGAAAGACCTAAGAAATGCTGCAGAAAGCATTACAGGATAATGAACTTGAAAGTGTTTTAGGAAGTACGCAGTCAACCAGAAAGGAACGTCACGCGGGACGCCCCTATTGCAATTGTTACAGATACTATCTCCAATAGTGATAGTCAACTTGCCAGAAGGCTTCAGAACTTGAAATAGTAACATTTGCCTGCCCGAATATAAGAAAACGTATCAGATTCAGAAGTAACTCAGAAACATAACAGTCACCTATCACGATGTCATCAAAATGCCCGATGATCAGTAGTCGTAGCTGATAGCACCGCAAACCATGACTACATGTTGAGGAGCTCAGTGGCGCTCAAAAATTAGTGCAATTAATATCGCCGTGCTTCTCCAGACTTGGAATCGGTGAATATCATTATCGATACATTTATCGCTGAACACCACTGAAAACGACTGCAAACGTGAACGACGATGATTCACTCTTAGGGACAGTGTTTGCAAAGCTAATAATGACGACATTGAGAATCATGCACTACCTTCTGCATTCTTCAAGATATCGCAACGGTTTTGACTCGCACGATGGAATCACTTTAACCTCCTACGATGATTCACATTTCGTTATTCTGTTCACCGTCTCCATATTCGACTAAAAGTGTTTACATCCCGTTCGGTATCTGCCGCAATACGATGCAAAAGCCAAGGCGCTGTACATAACTTTGTAGTTAAATATCGAGGAAAGTCATTTTTTAAACAAACTTTTCGTGGGCGGCATCTTAAAGGCATTTTCGCTCTTTAAGCTTAATTCGTATATGATTATAACCGCGCAAACAAGCACGTTTCGTAGCCTAACTACAGTTACGTCAGTCGCCTGCGAGCGTTTGTTCAGGGTAGATCGAAGTTTTAGTGGACCCCTGTCGAGTGACTCGGTGCAAGCTCAAAGTACAGCGAAAGATTGAACAGCGGTACGCCATCAAATTTTGTTTTAGACTGGGGAAATCGGACACGAAGACGTTGGGCAAAATTTGCCAAGTGTTCAAGGATGAAAGTATGTCACAAGTAGCAGTTTTTAAGTGGCAGTAGTTCTTCAAAGATGGCCGAGAGTGTGTGGAGGACGAGTCCCACGATGGATGGCCGTCGACGTCAAGGACCGATGACAACGTGCAACGTGTGCGTGAAGTGCTGAATTTAGACCGTCGCTTAAGTGTGCGCATGATCGCAGATCGAATTGGTATTGATAAGATGACAGTGCACACCATTATCACTGAAAATTTGGCGATGCGGAAGATCTGCGCCAAACTCGTCCCGAAGGTCTTGACGGACGACCAAAAGCAGAGGCGACGCGGCGATTTCCCAACTCCCTTACTGTCCCGACTTGGCCCCAGCAGAATTTTTCCTATTCCCAAAAGTAAAATCCTCCCTCAAAGGACGCGACCATGGGACCCCTAAGTGCCGGCAAAGAAGCTTGCACGCGTACCCTTCAGGGCCTTCCGTAATCCGCCTACCAGGGAGCCTTCGAGTCGTGGAAAAACCGCAGGCAAAAGTGGGTCGACGCTCAAGGGATATACTTTGAAGAATTTTAAGTTTTTGTAGCAATATCTTGAAATAAGTCTATTTTTCCGAAACTTTTCCCGATACTTTTTATACACACCCTGTAAACTCTCAAAAGTTAGCTTAACAGCGTGTCCCACCCCTTTTTTATCATATTTTCCTATAATTTGTTCCAGGAAAATGCAGAACTTTGCATAACTTGTCACTCTGAACATGTCCTAAAATATGGATAATGCTGCAACAAACTATTATTGCATTTTCTCTGTAGGTAATAATTTTTCAAAAATAAATTATGGTTAGTAATTTCAGACATTTAATTTTTAATATTCAAATTTTTTATGAAACATTTAAAAGTTCTGATTATTATTCCTTAATTTTTTATTTATAATTTTTAATAATTTTTTATTAGGAAAAAATTGTGCAGCACATACAAATTATTTTTCAAATTGTACAATAAAGACAATAAGAATTCTGAAATTATACTAAAACACAGTACACTTTAAAGATGCATAATACTCAAAGAGATATAATAAATTTGAGGAATGTTTTCCTTCTTTCTTTTACCCATTCAATTATATTATAGCCGTCTAAGTATATGTATACTTATTGAACAAGAAATTTTCAGCAATTACCGGTAAATTCATATGGATATATTTTAATTCTACAGAAAAATTCTTATGGATTTACTGAATATAATTTATGTTGGGCGTGACAAATTCTACTTCAAAAGTGACAGCGCGATTTGTTGTTTTTTTTTTTTTTTTTTTTCCTTTTATGAATTTTCTCATCGCCAACACAATCAACATTTCGCTCAATTAAGGAAGAATTGCTATCCGGTGTGTGGCGATCAGGCTCGGCCATCGTCACTCGGATATGGCTCCCGGCGAAAACAAGTTTAATTAATTATTGCCTCCGACGTTTGAAGTTGTAAAACTTTGGAATGATTAATAAGTTTTACGAAAACGATAGCAAAGTCTGCTCGGAGGGATTTCCTTCGTAATGTTATTACTGAAGAGAGGGAGTAGCGCCTTTTCACGATTGGCGGTCAAGAAGTTGGAATTGGTCGTAATACGGTTACGCTCTCAATCAGTAGTTAACGAGAAAATAATTTATAATCTGTTCATAATAAAGGAAGCTTACTAAGTGAAATAGTAGAATGTTATTGTTAATTCCCTTTATTACCAAAAGTATAAAAAATTAAAAGCAATATTAATTGGAATAATGCAAATGAGGCAAACGAGATTGGCATATTAATTAGCTTACAAATTGACAAATGAAGGGAATCCGAGAAACAGGCAAAATACAATTATCGTTAGAATGAGATTCACATTAAAGTTAATTAGCTATTTTTTCCAGCAAGTCCAATTTGTTCTTGTAGTTAAATATGTTCGGAAAATTTACGACAGCGTGATTGAAAAGAAGGTATGAAGTGTAACTTGTGGTTAAATTTTTCACAGTTGGAGTTAAAAATTAAGTTTACACGATGATCAATTACAAAGAGACTCCTCCAATTAAATATGGTTTATTCAACACGGAATATCCATTTTCGAGGGAAGTTCGAACGCTTGCATTAAAAAAGAACACCGATAACTTTGTTTATTACAATGATGGTTTCTTACCAAGTGTAATTCTATGATAAGAAACGCCATCTAAAATGTTTAAATATTATATTAGAATGTAAACAAATTCCAGATTGATTACTCTCTCATGTGAGTTACCCCAGTTGCAAGTTACGATGATCAACTTGGAGTTTTAAAGGATCTTTCCAAAACTCAATAATTCGGTTAATATCAGCTTTTTTGGAAAACGACAAAGAAAGAATGAATTTAGAACATAAAATTACTTTAAAGAAATTGACGAACACCAACGAAACGAAATTGTGTATTAGTGGTATTTTATTATTGTAAAATTACTTATTGGTGAACTTCGTCTATAAGAGAATTAAGAGGTAAAATAATTGCGCATGATGTTTCAATCAGTAGTTACCTATAGGCGCTTCTTCTCAATCGCAGTACGATGTAGGAGAGCAGGACCTCATACGTACTCTAGATCCTGCATATCCCATATAAATATATTTCCTGAAAAGGAGATTTCTACACAATCAAAACATGCATTAAAAATTCAGATTTTAGGATTTCATAAATTTTTATAGGCAAATTTTCGTGGGTAAAATTAAAATTTCAACATTCAGAAGCATTGATCGGAAGGGTATGAAAATAAGTGGAAGTAGATATGCAAATGACAACCCTTTACAAGATGTTGCTCGAATAACTGGAAAAAGTTAAGAAATCGCTGCAACTCAGCGACGGTTGATTCCTTCGGCTTCAGCGGACCAAATGAGACGTGACAGAATGGCAAGACGTAGATGTTGGCCTTAGTCAGGTAACGACGACATAAGGTTTGACGATAATTCGACGAGGATTGTGAAGTTAGTTTAAAACAGCAATGGAAAAATCAAATTATTCGTTTGACAGGTAAATGCCATACCTAAAACTCCCATAAATCATCGGCTACTTGTATGATGACAGCTACTGATTTCCCTATGCTCAATAACGCATAACATGCTCAATCTTTGCATAACGCTAAGATGATTTTCCCTTATATAAAACAAAGATACAATAAGTCACGCATGACTTTAAAAAGAGGTATAATTGTGGGGTCTGGGTGTTGACCAGTTACAAAATGTAAGTGACAAATCCTCAATATATGGCCCGGTTAATCCACACATCCTTTCGTCCCTTTAATAATTATAACAAAATCAGTCGTAGCGCTGAAGGAGCGAGCTTAAATACTTTCATCGGCCAGATTCGTCTTAAGGAACAGCCGGTGGAAGGAGGAACCGTTTGTTCTAATTCCTCTTTCCAGTCCATATAAAGTTTCCAATTGAATAGATACCTTTACAATTAAATCAATTTATTCCCAGTTTTCACTCATTTATCAGAATTGGCTTGTTTTTGTAAGTACTTCTAATTCCAATTAATTATTGAGATCCTAGAAAGCTAATGGACTTTATGGGGAGTTTGTCTTCGGGCACAGGACCTCAATTTAAGTACTGTATTGTCGCTTGGAAGCTGGAGCATTTATTTTGCTCTGTGCAGACCAAGCTACTTCCGACTGGCTGATGTAATCGAATCTGATCTTTAACCAAAACAATTAATTATTAAGTATCAGAAGAATGAATTTACTTATTGGTTTTACCTTCTCCGTCTGTACCCTTCGTAAAATTTTCATTATTCTTTCACAAAAAGATTGAAATTCTGTACGTCGGTTGCTATGGGCATTCTCTATTTCACCATTTTGTTTAGTTTGGATTGCTCCACTGTGGTGGGAGTTATGGGGATCGGATTTACAGAGATTTATCAGTCCATCTGATCAACATCTATGGTAGGTAAAGGTGTGAAATTCGATAAACAGATTCCTCTAAGTAGCATTGGATCTGAGTTTGGGCTGAATTTGGAGGTACTGGTCATGGGTCATTAAAACTATTAACTTTTTTCTAATGGCAACGGAGGGCATTTGAAATGGACGAAATAAGATACGAGTGCTTTTCCATTTCTTAATTACATTCGAGAAAATTATTTTTTTGATTTTTTAAAAAAAATGGGGGTTAAGACTTTTTATGAGAGCCAAGTTCTTAGTACTCAGGGCTTCAGTTATTTTTCTGTACCTTCCTTGGGGGGATTAGTTTTTTGTTTTGCAAAAAATCTGAAAAACGTTCCTCACATTCTTAAGATTACATTTTCTATGTCTAGCTTGGAATGCAGAATTTAATTTAAAATATTTTTTATTCGTTCAATGGAATGGATCACTGATTTCATTGAGGTTTCCGTAAAGAACGAAATTTATTTGCATGCGTTATGTTCAAAAATAAAACTGGTATCTTTAAATCTTAATCGTTTTTAGCCGGGGTTTTGATCTTCTCTTCAGTTACTTGATATAATCAGCAGCCTTAATTTTTTAATGGTTAATATTTTGAAATTAATAAACACTTAAAATTTACTTATTTACTAGCTGATTTGCCCTGCGTTGCTCGGGCTGTTTGTTTGGTGAAATTTTGCAATATCAGAATTTGAATATAAACGAAAAAGCCTTAATAGAGTATAAATTCACTTTGGAAAAACGAAAAATATTCTTTTAAATGCTCACGCTGGAATTTTGTGTCCAATTGGGTTCACCAGGAAAATTCGACATTGCATCCTTAACATTTGAAAATATCAAAGAAGGCTATGAGTATTGATTTATTTCTGTCTATATTAAAAAAAAATATAAATATATGGATTTAGAGAGTTAAGGAACACTGTTTACAGCCTCATCAGTATCTCTCATTAACATGTAACCGTTTCAGTAGAGTGGTTTTAGTGTCATAGGGCGTGGAATCATGTCCTGAATGTGGTTGTTTATATTTATAGAGTCAGCTTTAGCAGCAAGGATTGGCGTCTTACACAATCAGTTGAGATCTTTAGAATTTTATAATACATTTAGGTAAACATTATCTATAACTTCTCTAAAGAAAGTTACTACATCTATACCTTCTCTAAAGGAATTTACTAAATTGCAAAAACCATATGAAAAATAAATTTTCTCTAGTTATTAGCTCATGAGGAAAAGTACCCACACATTTTCAGAAAAAGCTTGAGCAGCTGCACGCCTAGAAACTGTATTCTCTTATTTGTTTTAGAATAATTTCTTACATCTCTCCAAAAATTATAATTTTATTTATTTATTACTTTTTATAACTATCCCCCTTAAAACGTGAATCATTAAGGCAAGCATTGTATCTGAAGAAAAAGACAGGCCCTGGCACGGAAAAGTCACCTCTTTTTCTTAGTCGAAGCAACAATGTAACCTTCATTGTTTCTAACACACGAAACAATGCTGATTGCTGAAATCCAACAAGGAAACAATGAATATTACATTGTTGCTTGGACTAAGATGGTCAGGTGACTTTTCAGTGCCATGGCGTATCTTCTTCGTCGGCTACGGCATATATTAATTTCATCAACCATTGTTCACCCAGCAGATTGTTGACGCAAACACTACGGGTTGATTGTTCACACATGCAAGGAAACCACGGTCTATAGATATTCATGGTCATCGAGCTTCGGCCATTTCCCATTGTTTCGAGAAGCTAAGGAAAACAGATCGCGCCAGGTGACGCATAGGTCGCACTATTCCGACCGCAACCAGCGGTAGAGATTTTCATTGAAACTGAATACGAAAGTAAAGTTTCTTTCTGCCGATAGAATGGCGCTGCAGGCGCAGTTGGGCAGATTGTACATGCAGCGCCACTTTTCAATAGAGTTCCCGCCCTACCGGGAGCTAGAAACTTTAGCTTCGTTTTAACAATGGAGCTCGATGACCATGAATATCTATAGACCGTGAAGGAAACCAAGTCTATTTCCTATATACCGGGTGATCCAAAAGTGTGTTACATTTTTTTACATGGTTAACGACATTTTCAGTGTTTGCGCGTGCCTCGTGATTCTTATGAAAGCATTGAATTGCTGGAAAGCAAACACTGAAAATGTCGTTAAATAATGTAAAAAAAATCACCCGGTATAGATATAAAGATTATTAATTTCTACGTTTTTAAGAGACTTATCTCCAGTTTTAGATTTTTTCCATCATTGTGGTAGTATTACACGGCTCTGTGTTAAATTTTAACTTTATAGCTTACTTCTAAGTTGCCCTTTAAAACCGGACAAACATACTTACATTGCCTTTTATATGTTGAGATTACGATAATTTTGGATATCGTTTGGTTAACAATAAAATAATAACCATCCATAATTCCTCTAGGCGGATAGGCAGCATTTAAATTAGAATTGAGGCTCTATGAAGTGATTTCAAATCTTTAAATTCACAGAATGGTTGTTGAAGAATTGGCTTAAATAGATGGGACGGAGATGTGGGATAGAGAGTCCAAGAATAATATGTCGGGGTCAGATACAGGAGTACTTGAGATGCATGGTTTTTAAGAGTTTCAATAAACGTCGATGAAGAAAATGCTTTATTCTAAAAACTTTGAGTAAACGAAAAAGGAAGTGGACCCTTCCCACTATATACAAGTCTAAGTTTTTAATTAAATGTTTCAGTTATTACCAGGTTATATGAAGCATTTCACTAATTAACATCATTTTTTCAGCTAACGTACTGTACTTTCAAAGCCACAACGTATCAATGTAATTCTCTCCTTAGTTGGGCGTTTAATGAATTTTTTCCTAAGCTAACAAAACTTTCCTTTGAAGTTAAACTTTAATTTAACTCTGGAAATTAATTAAGGTTGAAGATTCTTGTCGAGTAACCGACAGCTGACTGACTTAAATGGACTGAAGATGCTATGCGTGCGTGTGTGTATTTTCAGGTGTTCCATCCAAAACGTCCACTGCCACACTAACTGTCATCGTGATGGACATCAACGACAACGCTCCCCGCTTCCTCATGGACTATCGACCCGTCATCCCGGAGAATACGCCGCCAAGAAAGGTCGTGGAGATCCTGGCCACGGACGACGACGACCGCTCCAAGGGTAACGGACCTCCATTCACCTTCCGAATGGACCCGAACGCTCCCGAATACATACGACAGTTCTTCAGGGTCGATTACGATCCAAGTGAGTTGTTTTTGAAGTACTAGCAAGAAAAGTTTGTTTACTTAACTCTCTCTTACCTATGGGGAGATAGATATAAAACATAATTATTTCTTTTCGTAATATCTTAATACCTGTTAATTTTTTTAATATTAATTTCTATAATAATTTGAGGATATTTCTAAGATACTTTATAAAAATAGGACGATTAAATGTAATTGTACTCACAAAATGCAAAGTTTTGTTTTTAGATTAGTTTTTAAATAATTGTAAGTTTGTCGCATTCTTCTTATTATTTTATTTATGTTATTTTATTTTAAATAATAAGTAATTAATGTACAAAGTAGAGGCCCGTATGGTCAAAGATCGACGTGTTAGGCCCCCGCTGGCACTACAAACAGAAACCAATATAAAATTGAAGTTTATTATGATTCAAGTTTAAAGCCTTTCTTTAAATTGTAAGCAATTTTTTAAAAGAATGATGCAGTTTCTTTCTGCAAATTAATCTTCTATTAAATAAAATATTTGATAAATATCTAATTCCCATCTGCAGTACTTTACGTAGAATCATATAACCACAAAATTTATATCGTAAATTATAAAAATCAAGGCATGAATCGCTTAG
This sequence comes from Rhysida immarginata, assembly GCA_023313115.1. Taxonomy (NCBI): domain Eukaryota; kingdom Metazoa; phylum Arthropoda; class Chilopoda; order Scolopendromorpha; family Scolopendridae; genus Rhysida; species Rhysida immarginata. The sequence goes on along the minus strand of JAHWFO010055510.1, from coordinate 545,252 downwards.
AAATTCATCGCGAGGCAATTTTAAATGATATATGTATAAGGTTGAAAATCCCATTTTTCACGCTGTCAAGGTGGAATTTATGAATGGAGCTTTTTTGTTTTCTTTTGTGTTCTTTTCCTGCAGAGGGAGCTAACGGAGATGGCATGGCCATCGTTTACTCGCTCGTCTCCTTCGACAGAGAGGTCCAGAAGGAATACATGGTGCCTATCGTCATAAAGGACAACGGAAACCCATCAATGACGGGTACCAGCACGTTGACCATCACGATTGGGGACGAGAATGACAACCGAATGCACCCAGGCAGCATGGACGTCTTCATCTATAACTATCAAGGTATGGCTTACACAAAGGAATATCATCTATCCATTCCCTATCGATACGGTTCATATAGAGTAATGATTTTAAAAGCTGTTCTGAAAGACTATACTTTTTCGACGGCATGAATAAATAAATTCGAAGCTTTTTCAAAAAGAACGATTGAGATACTTTGTCTTTATTATAAACATATTGAAAATTGTTCATTTTAATAAATAGACCGTTACTCAACGTCAATGTTAGCTCTCGTAATCTTACATTTTAATTCGCACATAGGAACAACCCCTCAGCAGCTGCGAGCGTAAGGTCCCTATTCTTTTACATAGTAACACGACTTTGAAAGGCTCTAGCAGTTATTATCTCTACACATACAACAACAACGACGTTTACACTTTCCAACAATATAATTTAGGTATCCGTACGATCAAGAAAAATTGTGGATAAAAAGTTTCTGAATATTTTTCGTATAGATGCTTTTCGTTACGCTGCTAGCATTCTCATCAGTGGCGAACTGCTTGATGCTCCTCGAAATCAGTTTATTACTTTTCAACGAAGATTCCAAAAACGCTGATGGAAATTCTAAAGAATTTTTTAAAATTTTTTATCGATTTTTAAATTCATCACTTGACAGATTCTTAAAAAGATGATTCATGCTTGCATTTTCATTAGAAACTTAGTTCGCAAACGATATTAAGCAAATGATCAGAATTCATTCACTTACACAGGAGTGAATAAATAAGATTTTGAGAAACGCAGGGAGCTTATTAATTTAATGGGAACCAAGCTTTCTAAATTAAAAATTAAATTACATTCATTCTTGGGTGATAAGATTGAAATTAATTTCAATTTTAAGACCCGAAATTATTTTAAAATAAAAATTGAATAAATTAACCACTGCAAATAGAACTGGGGTATGAACACCTTGAAATTTTTCAGCGATGAGTGAGGAAATTCTTTTAGGAATAGGCACTTAGGCGTTGGTTAGGCGCGTCAATTGATAATAAGTGCATGACAAAATTTCATTGGCTAGTCATTGTTCATCCACCATACAGCCCTGACTTGGTTCTGTCGGACTTTCATCTGTTCGGTCTGATGAAGGATTGACTTGGAGGGATGGAGTTTTCCAGCAAGTGTTATAGGAAGATCGACTCTTTCAATAAGTGGGACAGGAAGATCGATCGCGATTTTTACACACACTAAATGAGAAGGAACGTAGAATGCAGAGAGGATTCTGTGGAAATTTAATGGCAAGTAAATAATGATCTGACAAGAAACACACTTATTATTTATTATCATGTATGAAATACTATATGCAGTGCTTTTGAAGTTGCCTTAACCTTTTGAGCATTTTTCAAGAATAGTTCGGATTAAGTATTGAGATAGCTTAAAATCATATTCGACAAAGCGCTCGCAAAATTCGACAATGATTAGATTTTTTTACCACTTTCTTTGAACGTAGATTTTGTATGACGCTTTTTAATTACTTTTATTTTTTATTTTCTAGGTGAGGTAGTGCAGGCGACTGATATTGGTCGTGTATTCGTTCAAGATTTGGACGATTGGGATTTACCCGACAAAAATTTCTTTTGGGACAACAACAATGAACACGATAACTTCAAGCTTAACTCCGACACGGGAATGATTGCCATGTTGCCTGGCACGCGCACTGGACGCTACCACTTATACTTCTCCGTCTACGACAGGAAACATACACAAGAAGTGAAGGCTAATGTAACCGTCACTGTACAAGAAATCTCAAAGGAAGCTGTATATAATTCCGGGTCCGTCCGTATTGCCGGAATAAGCGATGAAGATTTTATCCGCATTTGGGATTATAAGGTTAACAATGCAGATATCTTTGGATATCTTAAACAAATATATCATTTGGAGAATTTTTAGTTTATTATCAATATTCTGAAATTATTAACTGTAATAAGTTTAGTCCTATTTATAAGCTTATTCCCTTTCTTATTTGCAGGAGATGAAAGTGATTAAAAGTAAATATGAGAAATTCCGTGAGAAAATAGCGGATTTGATGGGAACTCCTAAGGAGAACGTAGACGTGTTTACGGTAATGGTAAAACAGGACCGGCCACCCATCACAGATGTCCGCTTTTCCGTTCATGGTTCGCCGTATTTGAAGCCATCTAAGCTAGACGGTCTCGTTTCCCAATATAGGGAGGAGGTAAAGGAAAATGATATACAGGGTGTTTTTGAATTGAGTACAGATTTTTTGGGAGATGATAGAAGAGGTCCTTAGAAGTATTTTTTGTCATATGAACATGGGGTCCCCGCAGCTCCGTTTACTTACAATACTGCATTGAACAATCAAATGACACCGGGACGCA
>JAHWFO010055510.1:513350-542579 GCA_023313115.1 Rhysida immarginata | reverse complement strand
TGCGTCCCGGTGTCATTTGATTGTTCAATGCAGTATTGTAAGTAAACGGAGCTGCGGGGACCCCATGTTCATATGACAAAAAATACTTCTAAGGACCTCTTCTATCATTTCCCAAAAAATCTGTACTCAATTCAAAAACACCCAGTATATGAACATATTAAGTCTTCTTTAGCTACTGTTATTTGTGCTTCCATAAAAATGATAAAAATTCTTTTTTTTTTTTTTGCTATTGACATATTTACTGAATTGTTTTGCAGATCGAAGCCGAAGTAGGAATCAACATAACGATGGTGGGTATTGATGAGTGCCTCATCGAACACCAGGAGTGTGAAGATAGTTGTACGAACGAGTTGGTTGTATCGCCGAAACCATACATGGTCAACTCGAATAAGACAGCCCTGGTAGGTGTCAGGGCTTACGTTGTGCGCACGTGCACATGCGGCGCACGCGATTTTAGTAAACGAGAGAGCTGTCGCACTGTCGAATGTTACAACGGCGGACGTTGCATAGAGAACACAGCTGGAGTCAGGTAAGAAGTTGTTACGAATTCTCTAACTTAAATCGTTTACTGTTAAGTTAGGTTCACTATTTGACACTCATGTAACATCCACTAATATCGCATTTCTCATGTGTTACATAGCTGTGATTGCCCCCGGGGATTCGATGGCCCCAGGTGTCAACAGGCCACGCGAAGTTTCCGTGGCAATGGGTGGGCTTGGTTCTCCGCCTTACAACAGTGTGATAGTTCTCATCTGAGTCTCGAAATTTTGACAAAAGAACAAACTGGGCTCATCTTCTACAATGGGCCAATCGTCGACCCCGAAAGTGAAGAGATCATAATTTCAGGTAGATTTTAAACGATTTTAATATTTGTGTTTTCGTATGATTTTAATAAAAACCAGTTGAGAATGCGTAGTACTACATTACAATAACGATGGTAATTAAAAGCGTCGTTATTGTATTCCTGGAGTCGGTTGTTCCATCACTAATTTTTTTCGACTTTTTTGATTTGGCTTCAGATTCTAATAGAGCATCAAAAAGTGAATAAACGTTATAATATGCACGCATGTCCTATCTATTCGGGAAAATGGCAAAAATGATGGTTAAAGTTAAACATATTTTTTGATGCTCTATCCGATTTCAAAGTCAAAATAAAAAAAAATTAAAAATTGGCAATAGAACAACCGACTTCACAAATCCAAGGCTAGATTTTATGCCTATATCCACCAAGCTTGTTTTCATATTGATTTTAAATCCTTTGTATATTTTGATTTTCCACTAGACTTCATCTCATTGGAGCTTTTAAATGGACGACCGAGGCTCCTCATCGATTTTGGTTCGGGAACCCTTGAATTAATGATCGAGAGCAAAACGACGTTGAATGATGGCGAGTGGCACCGGATAGATCTGTTTTGGGACGCCGAGGTAAAAAAATCAAAACGAAACAAAAACCTCCAAGTTCTGTATAGTCCCCATAACAATCACTTCTGCTTCTTTTTGTACGTCCTAAAGCTTTACATATTTCTGCATGTTATCACCGCGCTGTAAAAGAGTTTCTGATTTTATTTTGTGTAAGTTATAGATCACGTTTGTGAAATTGAAAAAAAAAAATTCAGTGGCTTTTAATTTTTTTAATTTTCCCATAGTTTTACTATTTTCAAGTTCCATTATACATACATTTAGTTAGCTACTATGTACTTTGCCAAATTTTTTCATATATCGTCTGAGTATATTGTGTCTCTTTTCTAGCTGGTTAGAATGGTGGTTGATTTTTGCAAGAATGCAGTGATTGACGACCAAGAAGAAATGGCGGGTGTGCCTCGCTTCGATAGGTCTGAGTGCGAGGCAAGGGGGACGACGCCCCCTTTCAACGAGTTCCTTAACGTCAACGCCCCTTTACAGCTCGGGGGTGTGGCGCACGATCGCCTCAAGTACGGTTGGAGCTACGAACATACCCGAACAGGGTTCAATGGGTGCATCAAGAATTTCATTTACAATAGTATAGTAAGTTTAAATTACTTCTTTGAATCTTTCTCATGTACGAAGGTCGGTCATATATTCTCTGTGGATTTTCTTATTATTACTACGAAAAAATAATGCAATGAAAACAAAAGTCGGTCATTAGCTTAATCCTTCTCTACGTATCATCCATTTAAGGCGACACATTTTTCCAAACGATAGATGAGCTGGTGGAGACCATCTTTAAAGACGCCTTCTTTTTGGTTATTGAGGACGAGTTCCACCTCAGTAATCACCTCGTTGTCATCTTTGAAGCGTCTGCTACGAAGTGGTTTCTAGTGGTGAAGGAGGAAGAAGTTACTCGGTGCGAGGTCTGGGGAGTAGGGGGATGAGGCAGAAATTCATGGTGTCGTGACATGAATGATCCGGCGCATTGCAATGAAGAAGATCGTTATGAAGGATGTTGCGAACTGACCCATGACTGATGTTAACCTTCTGCACTATGGCCTTGACAATAATTCGTCCGTCTTCGAGCACCGAGCCTCCGCTAGTACCACAATTCCTGGTTATTCACTGAGGGATGGTCATCCAGTTCGTGCTGCATCCTGCTGGTTTGTTTGAACTCACTGAAAGAATTGACGCCACTTTACAAGTGTGTAATATGCTGAAACATTGTCACTGTACACGGCAACCAGTTCAGCGTGAATCTCCGTCCTATTGTTTCCCTTCAAATCCAGGAAATAGAGCGCACATTTCGGTTTTTACCCTCTTACAGCATCGTGCGGAACTATAACGCGGGTTTTTTAAGCAAGAACAACTATTCATGAACTACTCTTTTCTAGAGACATAATTTGGACAAATAGTTTTCGTTTTTTCATACGATAATATGAATTTTATGACCGGCCCTCGTAAACAAATATTTCAAAAATTAAATTGTAGAAAAATACTTTTTGCAAATTTCCTTTCTGAATTTATTTAATAAGCTATAAAAAAGCACGTTAACGCTTATTGACTGACGTAGTTAGAAAGTTCATTAAGAAATCTTTCAAGGTTAAAATTTTCTGTACATTTTAGTTCTATCATAATTTTGTCCAGTTCATTACTGAAAAACTTTGCAAGGCGTAATCACGATTACAACATCACAGTAGTATTGACCCGATGCGAGTGGATGATTTTAGTATTCATGTATACATCTTTGTGATTTTGTTTAGGTTTTTACCTGTTGGCCAGGAATCCCATGTTCGGTTTTGTCTGAAAAGAACATGATGTGAATGGGAGCTTATTTGAATTTATAAGATACAAACCAATGGCGGAGCAATGAATCTAAAAATAATTGAAGGAAAAATGAATTCTGAATAATTGTCACATTTTATAATTGCAGTAACGGAAGCAGTGCGCAAATTGTGCGGCAATTATGTTCTTCGAAAGCGTACATAAATTTTGTTTTATTATCTTACTATCTGTGTTTTATCTTATCTTAAGTCTTATTTTTGTGGGTGCTACCAAAAATTCCGAAAATATGATACATACCGTATAAGCCATTAGCATTAGATACCTTCTGAAATGCACGTGTTTCCGAGTTTCGATTGTTCTTCACACGGCGTGGAGAATATGAATTAAATTTGGCTTTAAGCTCAACAATAGTAGCTGATATCCTGAAACAAAGCCCTGCGCCCGAATTCAGAATGAGCGCTGTCTTCGCAATAATGCAAGCCCAGAGCGCAAGAGATGCCAATACATATAGACAGGGAATCTTCATCCATACTTGCGCAAACTTCATTCAAATCTTAACGGTTTCCAATGTTGATCTTCTATAATAGAGATTATCTACTTTTGCATTCAATTTAGAAATTCAATTTTTTTTCCAGACAAGTTCATGCAATCTTTTAAAAAAAGAAATATCATTATGTTTATTATATCAGAATTGAGAACCATATTTTATTTATACTCTTCCAATTTTATTTTTTATTTGAATTTTGGTGCAAATAATGTGTTATAGTGACCTAAGGAGAGTTTCCTGTATAAGGTTAATTCTCTTTGCTTTCTTTACCTTCTCTCTAGATGTACGATTTAGCAGGATCTGGCTTTTCGAAGCACAGCTATAAAGGCTGTCCTCAGACGGAGGAGTCTTGCCAAACCCACAGCATCACCCCTCGGTGTGTCCACGGCACTTGTGTCGCCACCTACTCCGGCGTCTCGTGTGAGTGCAAACCCGGATATTACGGATCCCGGTGTGACAGAGGTACCTCACTTCAATCAACATCTACGTTTTCTGGCCTTCTTTAGCGTTGTTCTTTCTGCCTTTTTAGTTCACTTTGCATCATACTAATGCTTCTTCGCAGTGGAACGTGTGGGACGTGATTTTTTTTTAATTTTTCGCTTTTCGTAATCATGCTTAACACTAAGTCTATAGTGCTTATGTTTGCTTCCAAGTTACTATGTTTTTCTCTGTCTTTTTCTAAAAATAAACACATACAGTTTAATCTTCCGCTATTTTTTCTACAGCTATTTTTTCTTTATTCCTTCTCTTTACTGCTTTAGCTGAAACGATCGTAAGATTCATAGAATTGTTTTTCATATACACAAATTTAATATTAAAATTTAATTTTGCTAAAAATTTAATATTTGCTTAGTAAATGGTTTCATGTGCATAGTAACCGGACGAAATTTTGTTATTTTCAACGGTTAATTAGTGTTTCTCCGAATTTTGTGTATTTATTTAATTTTTTGTTTCTTTTTTTTTTCTTTATTAAGTTGTTCTTGACTTTCTGTATTTGCTGTAATATGAGTATAAATATGTTTTTCACTGAAAGTTTTAAATTTTATTTGTATTTTATTCTTCTGTTTGAGTTCAATTATTTAATAGCATGACTGTCCATGATTTTTAGTTATTGTTTTTTTTCTTCTCTTTTTTTATCTTTTTGATAAACAATATCTTTCAAAACAAGACATTAATAAAGTTTTTTTCAATTTGTGATTTAATTTAAGAGTTTTTAAGCGCCCAGAAACTTTATATTTTATTGAGATTACTCATCTTTATGAGGATAAAACTTTAATCTTGCAAATTTTAATTTTGGGACACCATTTCAATTGGTTTCATTTCCATTTGTATACATTATACAGAGTTGTCGATTAAAGTGAAGATATTGAAATATCTTGGAAAGTACGCATCAAATTACACACGCCTGAGGGTGCCTGTGGGGTTTATCAAAGAATTCTTAAATAGGAGCCCCCATTTTTTATTGCAGATTTACATTGTATGAACCTTTAAATGGCGTGCTGTCAAGTTTCAGACGCGTTTAGTTGCTTATTTGTGGCGATTGTGTAAAATAAACAAGTTTTGACAGTTTCTGATAAATGGATAAAATAGAAGTCAGACCAGGAAGTCGATTTTGGTGGGTTTGGATAGGTTTTTAAAAATATTGAGCACGTATTTTGTTATTTTTTGATTCGACAGGTATTTCTTAAGATATTGCCTTTTTTTTTAATAGCGTTCGTGTATCCCTCTTTGATTTTGTCGATTATAACGTCATCTGTGAAAAAAAATGATATCAATCGTAGGTCAAATTAATATATTTGTTTCTGGAGAAACCAAATCTGCAATAAAAAAATGGGGATTCCCATTTAAGATTTTCTTTGGTACCCCCAGAGGGGGGGGGGGGGGCAATTTTGGTATCATTCCACACGATTTTTGATCCGATGCGTAGTTTTCGAGATATTTCAATGTCTTTACTTAAATCGACCACCCTGTACATTTATAAAATAAATTTATTTAACATTTTTAATAGCATCCCTCTTAAATAAGGTGCCAAGTATATTTCTCATATACATATTTCGCATAAATAAATACATGCTATTTAAATTATTTCTCAGCATTCTACTCTTCACCGAATTTTTTTTAACAGTTTCGCTTTTAATTCCGAATAATAATGCCTGACTTTATTGGTTATATTGTTATTGAGAATTTCTAAAAATGATCAGCAATTTTCATGACATATGGGTATCGAGTATCATTTTTTTAGCCTTTACTTTGGTTCATGATACTTTGGCCGTAATACTTTGGTTCGTAATACTTATTGCCAACGGAACAAACTATAAAGATTCCTAAAAGGGTACTTTGCTGAGACATACGTATATGATCCAATAAGCAATCTCAAATGAAAATAATTCTAGAATTTTACTCCTTTTAATGAAAATACTTCTAACCTGTTTCATATGATTAAATTGATTTTTCTATGAACAATGGAAGCAGTATTTTTTTTACTTAATTGAAACGCTGAAGTCACTTTTCTCATCTACGGAGGTCTCGTTTATCTTCTATTTTTTTTCCTCCGCTCCTTCAGCCACCGAGTCGTCCACATTCGAGCCCGAAAGTTACGTGAAGTACGCCCTGTCGTTCGAACCAAACCAGTTCGCCTCGCAGATGCAGTTGAGGTTCAGGACCCGACGGGAGCACGGCGAACTCTTCCGCATCAGCAACCAACACGACCGAGAATATAGCATCTTGGAGGTATTTAAAGGGATAACAAAACGTTTGAGAATAACTACATATCTTTCCCTATTTTTTTAATTTCTTTATTAAAATCAAGGACACAAAATAAATTTATGAAAACAGAGAAACAAATTAGGAAAGAATAAAAGTTTTTTTAAAATTCTCGATAGCAAAGAAGCTATTTAACATTAGGGAATTTTGTTTTTAAACTCTAAATAAATACTATGGTTAAAGAAAAAATTTAAACCCCACTAGAGTAAAAGAAACGTATATGAATATACTATGGGATTATCATTGACATGCAATACAGCCTAGGAATGGAAGGATACAAGTATAGAAATTAATAGAATATGTCATGTAGATGCCTATTTAGATCAAATAGAATCATGGGGCCAGAGAAGTTAAGGTGTGGTAACTACGATGAGCAGGAAGGAACTTTAACCTGGTGTTCGTGCTTCTCAAATCAAGACTGGACATTGAGATCGGCGTTATCTCCTGTTAATTATTTCATCTCCTGTGGAAAACAGTCTTAATCTTGAAATGGTATTCACTGACTTTCTGTACAATCAGGAACGGTGGTCGGAAACGTTCGGAGGTTTTAGGCACAGCCTTATATGAGTACTGTGATGCTTTTTTCTGACATTTATTCAATAACGATTAAAAGTCTTCCTCATCTTGCTTTCATTACATTTTGTTTAATAGACTCTTCACGCTGCACATCAAATACAGGCAAAATTATAGAATGAAGTCCCAAAAGTTATATGAAGGGAACATCGTATGCAAATTTTCAGGTATCGCTTGCATCGCGTCAAAGGTGTATAAATAGGCAAATTGGTATCAGTGCTGTCAATTCGAATATTATCAGTTGTCTGAAACGTCTTGCAACGTGATTATGGTTACACGACGAGTGTTATCGGAGTTTGAACGCGGATATGATATTGGAGCTAGACGCATAGGACATTCCAGTTCTGAAGTGGTGCGGGCGTTCAGTATTCCTTGATCCACTTTGTCAAGGGTGTACAGAGAGTACCTCATTTCAGGAATTACATCCCAAATTGGAGGTAAATGCTCATCACTAGCGACATATGAGCAGAATGGTCTTTAGTAACTGACACACGTCATTACGTCAATTAACGACCACATTCAATAATGTGCATACGTTTTCTAATTCTTACCTACTTCCATTCAGCCGTCTGCTTGAACTGGCGTCATTTCCTGAGAGACAATGCGGCAGCTCCTTTTGGCTTATCAAGATTGTGAAGATAACAAACGAAATTATCCTGTGATATCCTAGCTCGTCTGATAATTTTCGAATTCCGGTTACCGAATTTGCCTTTACGGCCTGCTGCCGTCGAGATTATTATTCCCTGAGCGAAATCGCTTGAACCATCTGGTTCTGTGATCCACGGAAATCTTCCTCTTTCGTATCACCAATGGTTCGTGTTGCTTCATTAGCATTGTCTTTCACGACATGACGCCAGTTCAGGCAAACGCATGAGTGGATAATTTCTCGACAGACGGCTTTAAAATTATCAACTCTATTAAAGATAAGAAATTGCTACCTGTCCTGGAATGTGCTCAAATTGCCAGACATACGCTATCCAATTGGTTGATGAATCACGACGATGGTCCTATAACAATAGCTGATTGGATGCCTGTATATTGGGGCAAAGTTCAGGCGCCCTTAAGCAAAAGTTTCCTAATTAGCTAATAACAAATATTATATATAGAAAATATAATTTACTGACCTGAGTTGTCTGTGGATACTTGTATAGTAGTTTCCTATATATACCTGTTACACGTCTACACTCTGTTGCAAAATTATAAGACCTCACAACAATGTAATTGTTTAGACATTGTTTAATGATTTAAAGTAATCATTGTATTTTTCTTGTAATGTTAATACAAAATAAACATATTTTCAAGTGAAAACGTTTGTTTCAACACTCACATTTTTTAGCAAAATAAGAAAATAAGAAAACAACTGTTACAGAACTATAAGATCAGGACAGAAATAATATCTAATGCAAATTAGGAACGTCCCATTCTGTATTAGGGTACATAATACAAATCAAATAAAGAGTTTAAACTTTAGGTAAGTCCACTACAGACTTTTTCTCTGCCATACAATAATGCCACGAAGCACAGAGTTGTCAGAACGTGAAGTGCGTAAAATCCACTCTTTGCATGGCTCTGGAAAGAGTGAAAGAGAAATTTCCCGAATAATTGGAAGGTCCAAGACAGCTATACATAATGTCTTAAAAAAAGATGATTGCTATGGGACAGCCAAGCGAACAGGACGAAAGAAAGTACTGTCTGCCCGAGATGATCGACGCATTCATACCCTTGCAACGAAAGAGCAGCTCTCCACAAGACAGATTGCCCGTGAGATTGGACAACAGGCTAGTCATACAACAGTTTGGAGAAGCTTAAATTCGAATCCAACAGTTGTGAGGCGAAGGGCCATCTCAAGACCAAAACTAACACCTGCACACAAAACAGCACGTCTCAACTGGTGCCAAGAAAGAATGTCCTGGACTTCCGAATGGCAACAGGTAGTGTTTTCAGATGAGAAGAGATTCTGTCTCGATGGTCCCGATGGATTTTCTCATTTTTGGCATGATTTACGACATGAAAGACTCGAACGGTTCAGCAGGCAGATGGGTGGAGGATCAGTCATGGTATGGGCGGCCATCGGATATGAAGGACTAGCTGATCTTGTAGTTGTGGATGGACGCATGAATGCAGAAAAGTACCAAAGCCTCCTACACGAACATCTCGTTCCATTCGGGCCACTAATTGCAGGTGATAACTGGTTGTTTCAACAAGATAACGCCCCATGGCATGCTGCTCGATGCACCAAGAAGTGGTTCCAAGACCAGAAAATCAACACGATTCCTTGGCCATCCCTTAGTCCGGACTTAAATCCTGTCGAAAATGTCTGGGGCATCATGGTTAACAAGGTGTATGAACGCAATCGTCAATTTTCAGGGGTAAAGGAGTTGAAAATTGTCCTATATGAAGCATGGGATGCTATGAAGCTTTCAGTGATCCAAAACTTAATAGATAGCATGCCGAAAAGAGTCTTTGAAGTCATCAAGAATAAAGGGTGCTCCATTAAATATTAATTTGGATGTCAATAAACCAATTAGGAGCAATGATTGTACTGGTCTTATAGTTCTGTGACAGCTGCTTTCTTATTTTCTTATTTTGCTAAAAATAGTGAGTGTTGAAACAAACGTTTTCACTTGAAAATGTGTTTATTTTGTATTAACATTACAAGAAAAATACAATGATTACTTTAAATCAATAAACAATGTCTAAACAATTACATTGTTGTGAGGTCTTATAATTTTGCAATAGAGTGTATGTTTACTTGATTCATACTGAAGATGGCTATTTAGTAGCCGAAATGTACATTTATGATGTTCAATAAACTCATTTTGTGGAAAAGTAGTACCCACTGTCTCTCTCTGTCCTAATTAGCTGTTCATCTTTTAGTGTCCAAACCGCAGATGGATTGACGAAATAAAATTCTGTACACAAGATAGAAGCCTTTCCACTGAATGTCGTGCGCGGCTTAAAGAGTTGTAGTCAAAAATCTTCTTTTAAATAGCTATATTTTTGAAATATAATGATAAAAAAATCTTTACAAAATATGCAAGTACGGATTAAAGGACGCAGTTCCCATCTTATTATATTGCTTGTTCTTAGGACAAATGAAGTAAGAACACGATTCTATTGTATTTAAGCACAGGCGCCGAGTTCAGGATTTTTAGGCTTCAGTAAGATTCGTTTTGTACTGCGCGAAAGCATTCTTTTCTAATAGGAATTCGTTAATTTTAAAACGTAACATATAGTATCAAAAATGAATAATAAAATCGATATTACGCCATAAGATCCCATCCTTATCTCCCTATCCAATAGTATTTTTCAAAATTACTTAATAATAATTTCAACCGTAAATGACAACAACATGAAGAATATTTGTTTGATCACAATTTCACTACTAAAATCATGCCTTTCTGGTTTCAGATTAAAGATCGGTACCTTCGTTTCCGTTACAACCTCAACAACGCCCGAACAGAAGAACGCGAACTGTGGTTGGCCATCGTGGCTGTCAATGATGGTCAGTGGCACACAGTGCGCGTCGCTCGCTATGGCAGTGTCGCCTACATGATGCTCGACGGAGGTGAAGGGCGTCGCTACAACGAGACTCTCGACCACGAAGGACTACACCAGCTAATGAAGGTCGAGAAACAGAACGTCTTTGCCGGTGGCTACGTAGAATACAGTGGCCCCGGAATGGTTACCGTTCACAATGATTTTCATACAGGTGTGTTTATACTACATATTAGACAAATGAGAGGGGATTGTACAGTGATTAAATAAACTACTTAAAGACATTTTAAAGTTATCGTATTCCTAAAAATTTAGAATTTAATTGAAGGATACTTTGATTTCTTTTCAGGATGTATGGATGATATTCGTTACGACCAAAAACATTTGCCTCTCCCGCCCAAAGAGAATGGAACGGAGGTTGCGGCCGTCGTCGACTTTAAACACGTGAAAAACAGTTGCCCGTCCAATGACCCCTGCTTGGGGTTCACCTGTCGCGTGCCGTTTGTTTGTGTTGACCTTTGGATGTTAGCCGAGTGCAGGTAATACTTTAAGCGTCATCAGTTTAACTAACAATATCCTTTCTTGCTCTTTGGAATTGGTATTGAAAGGTTTCTGGTCTATTTGTGTGCTTTTTCCTCAGATGCGCTCCTGGTTTTGTTGTCACTTTGGACATGCAAGACTGTGAGGACGAAGATGAATGCTTGAGTAACCCTTGCCTTAACGGAGGCACCTGCAAGAACCTTCCCAACGGCCAGGGCTACATTTGCGAGTGCCCCGTGGGCTATGCCGGTATCAACTGCGGCTCGCGCCAGGAGGAGCGCGTTGTGCGTCTCAGCATGGGCGCTCTGGCGGCCATATTGGTCTGCTTACTCATCATTCTAAGTAAGTTGAGAATTTTTGTCGTTCATTCAGTTTCCTTTTTATCGTTATTCTTGGTAACATTTAGATTCAAAGAGATTTAATTTGGATTTAATTTTTCACACGTGGAGCAAGTCGGAGAATTTTGAATCCCATTTTCATAAAGTACTTAAATGTACATGAATTTTCCAATTTCTTGCAGTTAGTTTTATTTGTTTATATGCGGTGTCTTAAACTTCTTTTGGCATCTACAGAGTAAGTAGAGAAGATAAATTGCTAAGAAAGGGAATTGCTTGAGTAGTCTCAAATGAAAAATGCAATTAAAAAATAAACACCCAGAATCACATTGCTGATTTTACATAGAGGTAAATAGGGTCATTAGCACATGATCAAATTTTCAAGATTGTTGAGTAACCCATTTTGAGTGCACGGCGTACCAGATTTTCTTGTTTAAGGTGCATAAAGAAGCTTGCCGGGGCATTAAGAAACCAAATACCGGGCGTTTCTTTCGCATAATGATCCATTGGGAAAGAGAATGGTCCTTCCGCTATCTTACGCAGAGAGTTGGACGGGATGTATCTGCAGTGCATGGCTGTTGGAGATGGTGGGAAGAGAAAAGTTTATTCACTTGTAGACGTGGTTCATGAAAGCGCAGACTTTCGAAGGATAGGTGCATTTGAAGACCAAAGAGTTACGTTCACTCAAATCAGATCCACAGTTACATTGGATCTGTCAGCTCTGAGCATCCGCAATCCTCTATTGGAAGCAGGAATGCGGTCGCGGGTTCATTTTTCGAGATATCCATTTACATGACGACACAATCATGTGCATCTTCAGTGGTACCAATGGGCTACTAGAAGGAATGAATGAAGTTCGGTGGTGTTCACTGATGAAAGTGTTTTTTTTCCTGGCCGTGAATCACAATCTTATACGTGTCGAAGACCTGGTAATAGCGTGGGGTGCTGCGTCTTTTAACAGTTGCTCATGTCTAGTTTCAGTGAATATCATTGATTGTTGCATCCTATGCCTAAACCATCATTAACCCGTTGCTGATCTCTTTATTGGACGACATCAAAGACGTGCAGTTTCAGCAAGACAATGCCCGTCCACATGTAGCTCGTGTAGCTCTACAATATATCCGCCAACTTCCCTGGCCAGCACGCTCAACAGGACATTCTACAATCAAGTATGTATGGGTTACGACTACGTGTCATCCGTGCCCATCAACCTCCTACGACTGTCGCCCAGTTACGTCTTCGTGTAGAAAGAGCATGGAACTTGTGATCATAGTGTTGTATCATTCGCAGGACTCTGACCATCAAATCTCAGCAATGTGGAATCACATCACTTGTGGGTGTTCGCTTTTTATTTGCCACCAGTGTAGAACACAGCTACTTCTTGCAATGAAAAATCAAATTATTTCCCTAAAATCTATAATCTTTCGTAAAAATTTAAGAAAATTAATAAAAAAAACTTAAGAATATCATTAATGCGTTTTTTTCTCCTGTATACAGTTTTAGTTCTCGTGTTTGTCGTGTACAACCGCAACCGCCGAACACAAATGGCAAAATATATGGGAGATCCGGACGATGACGTTCGTGAGAATATCATTAATTACGACGACGAAGGGGGCGGTGAGGACGACATGAACGCCTACGACATCACTCCACTTCGCATACCCATCGATGTTGCTGGGCATCCCCTCACCGCCAAGCCGACCGTCATGGAGAAACCCAAAGACGCAAGGCAGGCAGCCATCTGTAAGTTATCTTTCACTGCTAATAATGAATGCTTCCTCTAAGTTGGTCTTCCTTCTTACCTTAAAATAAGATAGTCGAGCACGCGCTATTAATTATTGTTATAATGTTATTTTCTAAATTAATAGAAAGCTATTTAAATAAATTTAATCCTGTGCATTCAAGTTTCTGTAGTAAATGTTTGCAATAAGATTAGTGTGAAATCCACTAAATTATCAATTTAAGTGGAACATCCACCTAGAAACAGTGATTTGTTCTATGTACTGTTAGTACCGCAGTAGTAGCAAGTAAAAGAATATATACGAGTATATGAAATAGCATGATGTCATAAACTTGGGAATGAATATTTCACAGCAGAACGGCTGGCTTGTGTAATTTGAGTTAGCTTGATCGAGGAATGATTGTGGGTGCTCGAAGGGCTGGGTTATGAATTTCCCAAATGACAGCCTTCTATAGTATTCCCAAGACTGACTAGAAATTGAACATGGGTGGTAAGACCCTGAAAAAAAGTTGGCATTTATTTCCAGGGTTCTTGTGTCTCGTCCTTCTTTTCTTCTACTTCCGTCAACACAATGTCAAACACGAAAAACATGAGAATTTTTTCGCCTACACAGTGGACGAAAACTCATTGACGACAGAGGTCATACAAAGTTTTCCAGTAATACAAATTTGGTTAGCTTTCAAAAGAAACATCTCATTCGTTTCTGCTATAGTAGCAGAATGTCATTGAATACTTGATTTCTTTTGCATCATACATAGGTGAGAGAAGGATTTGGCAAAAACAAAATGAGGCTATGCTATAGGTAAGACTGTTACAGATTGGCGAATGCAGTATTTGATGTGCGGAATTCTAGATCAAATTTGGTCTCTTCATATCTTTAGACCAGGGCCTGTACAGCACAGAATATTTTAACGTTGTTGCCGATCTATCAATGCCACAACTTGACTTGGCTTGTATGAATAGGATATTGCATTAAGCCAGAAGTCCTACAAAATTACAGAATGGAACATGACATTGATTTTACATTGAATTTACATACACAATCAACAGACCTCATCCGTTTAAAAAATTTTCAGGACAAGTTAGAATGGACATTTCTCAACATTTTACCCCCATCGAATCAGCAGGAATTATGCGATGCACTTGCCTTGGTATGGAGGTGGTTTAAGTTTACGCTACATAGCGGAATCTCTGCAACACCTCCACATTGCACATTGGATATACAAATATGATATTACTAGCTGATTTGCCCTGCGTTGCTCGGGCTGTTTGTTTGGTGAAATTTTGCAATATCAGAATTTGAATATAAACGAAAAAGCCTTAATAGAGTATATATTCTATATATTCACTTTGGAAAAACGAAAAACACTCTTCTAAATGCTCACATAGGAATTTTGTGTCCAATTGGGTTCATCCAGGAAAATTCGCCATTGCATCCTTAACATTTGAAAATATCAAGGAAGGCTATGAGTATTGATTTATTTCTGTCTATATTAAAAAACACTTAACAGATGGATTGAGAGAGTTAAGGAACTCTGTTTAAGCCTCATCAGCATCTCTTATCAACATTAACCGTTTCAATAGAGTGGTATTCAGTCAGAGAGCATGGAATCATGTCCTGAATGTGGTTGTTTATATTGATAGTATCAGTTTTAGCAGCAAGGATTGCGTCTCACAAAATTTATTTTTCATATGGTTTGCAATTTAGTAAATTCCTTTAGAGAAGTTATAGATGTAGTAACTTCTTTAAAGAAAGTCACTACATCTAACTTCTCTAAAGGAATTTACTAAATTGCAAAAACCATATGAAAAATAAATTTTCTCCAGTTATTAGCTCATGAGGAAAAGTACCCACGCATTTTCAGGAAAATCTTGAGCAGCTGCACGCCTAGAAATTGTATTCTCTTATTTGTTTTAGAATAATTTCTTATATCTCTCCAAAGATTTTAATTTTATTTATTTATATAAGCACAAAACTATTCGTACCATTATTTAAAACATTCCTCTAAGTGCTTTGGTTTAATCTAGGCAAATATATCCTTTAAAGAGTAATTATTGGATGTTCTTTGAGGATTTTTTACACGACACACCTCAGATGTTTAAGGTATTGATGAAAATAGGAAAGAAATATATATCCTGCAATCATTTTTCCACGATGACTAGATCATGAATACACTTCCTCCTATTCATCCATTTTATCTTTAAACCTGGAGACCAAGAGTTTCCAAATTAAATAGATGATAATGAGATAAATAGTTATTTCTAACAAAAAGTAAGCAGACTATGATGTACAGGATGTTTGTAATTAAACTGACACAATTCAGTAAAGATGTCAACTACAATAAAGACTGGATCGACCCATCTATTGAGCGTTTCGCTATTCAAACGTGTCTAAGAAAATGATAAGCACCAGACATACTTCTCGATGAATTTCGTGGTTGCATGTTCAAACCAATGATGTCAACAACAATAAAGAATAATGATGTCTTAATTGTTGTTGACATCATTGCATTAAATATACATATATGATATCTATTTTAGTAACTTTCTATTGAAATTCTACTGCCAAAAAAGTCAATTTAATTCCGTGAGAGTTAAAAAATTATTTTCAGGTTTTTAAATGTTCAAAATTATTTTACTATGCTTTACTGAATGGCTACCAGACTTAGGTACACGATGATATTCGTGGACTTTTCCAGGCAATTCTTTAGACATGTTCCTGTGTTATCGTGCTCATAGAAGGCTCGATTCAGTCTATATTGTGATTGGCATCATTGCAATTCAGAAACCTTCTGTAGCGCTATCTACTATCCGCACTAGTCAAGACATGGGATGAAGTATTCCAAAAAAATTTCTTTAAGTTGCAAATATAGCCACTAACGGAATATAGCGCTACTGCAGCCTAGTTAAGTAGCAATTAGCATAAGAGTACAAAAGCTTCTAAATCAAATCACCGGTGACATTGGCCACAACGGTGGCTGTGAATCTTGCTGTAAACGATCAGAAAAACAGTACGATGGCCAGCTTTGCTCGCCATGATTCTTTTGTGCCTTTGCGCGCATTATTTGTGACGTTGTTTAACGTTAACCAATCCTTATCATGCTTCCATTCAATTTCGTCTTTGTTAGTCATTTATCTCTCATTTGTGACTCCTTTTTATATTGTCCTCTAGCATAGACACATGCAACTCCAAACATTTTTCGCGGAATCATCCCATGTCTTGATTATACTTACATTAAACTTGGTGCCATTATGATTGTTAGAATGTGGCTACAGATGTTTCCGAATTGTCTCAGTGTGATTACAAATTCTCTGTATAAACTAATTAGACATATTGAATTCATCGACATTCATTCTCTTGCAGTCAAAACTTTATTCGAAATTTTTATTTCCAAATGTTTCGTCTGAAATTAAGGATCAAATGGTTCAAATAAAGATTTATTCAAGAGGACCTCATTCAAAAATTCCATGTGTTTCAAACAATGCAGTAGTAGATATCATTTACTCTTTGCTGACAGAGAATATATCTGTAAGTGATATGAAATTTGTTACTAGAACAGAAACTACTGATCGCAACTCGTATAGAACGGTGGTTATAAAAAACACGATTACACATGCATGTTTGATGTTGATTTATGTCCACTATAACTTAAAGATAATTTTTACAATTAAAAATATTAGATAAAGGTGTTTTAATATCCGTATACTTATTTTCTATTTTTCCTATAGTTACTCCAGGACGCCACCCGGACGTGGGCGATTTCATTAGCGAACACCTGGACAAAGCCGACCATGACCTTAACGCCTTACCTTTCGATGACTTGCGTAACTACGCGTACGAAGGCGGTGGCAGCACGGCAGGTTCGTTGAGCTCCTTAGCCTCTGGAACCGACGATAATGAGCAGGAGTTCGACTACCTGAACGGGTGGGGCCCTCGTTTTCAAAAACTCGCCGACATGTACGGCCACATCGAGAGTGAAGACGACTAAAGCCTGTCGTTGGTGTCTCTGCAAAACTGCTTGTCATAATGGACTTCGGCCCAAGGATACATTCCAACACTTTCTTAAATCACGGGGGAGATTGCTCACTCACAAGGGGATTCAATAACAATTAAACGGAAATAAATATTAAAATAAAAAAAAACACTTGATTGAACACTGACCACTTAGGAAAATGAAATATGATTAAAAAAAGTTACGGTTTGTGGTCTCTGGGTCCATCATCTCTTGAATCTACATTGAGAAACTGTTCATCCGATATGGTTAAGAATTATATATAAATATAAATATATATATATAAAAGAAGAACGATTCTTAATGATTTCCATATTTACCTCAGGTTCTTTTTTGTTTCATGTTTTGTTATTCCAAACCCAAGACGTGACGTCAGAAACTGATTGACATCAGTGGGGAACATTTTCCAAATAACCAAATATAAAAAAAGAGCGAGTTTAAACCTAATATTACGGAAGCAAATAAACCAAAGCGCAAGAAACTCTTTTGGCCTTCAGTACTGTGTCCACGAATAACATAAGTTTAAATGTGATTCGTTTTGGGGTTTCTGGGGCTAGAAACGC
The DNA here is from genome assembly GCA_023313115.1 of Rhysida immarginata. Classification (NCBI taxonomy): domain Eukaryota; kingdom Metazoa; phylum Arthropoda; class Chilopoda; order Scolopendromorpha; family Scolopendridae; genus Rhysida; species Rhysida immarginata. The sequence continues at coordinate 524,814 of JAHWFO010055510.1, read as the reverse complement.
TCCATATCCACCTCGGAATCAAGCTTTATCATTGGTTTCGCCTATAAAGAATGCCATCATCTTCCATCTTCACATCATCTCATTACCGAGGGACACACCGACTGATAGGCCAACCCTGTAGATCTAGTTCATTTTCTACGGTGGAGGAAGCCACGTTTTGATGGGTTCCACTACCAAAAAAAAATTAAAAAAAAATAAAACCAACAAATGCTCGGATGGAACCCCTCCATTTCTCTTCGCTGTAACTCGATCGTGCCAAGTTCTAGGGGGTTTCATGTGATTTTGGTTGATTTTTACATTTCTTATTCCTTAAAGATCAATCTCACTCTGCTTCTCTGCTGGAAATGAAAGGCGCCGCCTGTACGTACGTCATCAGCTGTCCTCAGGGCGAGAGGAGTTTCGGGCCTTCCCACTGTGCCTTGCGCCCATGTGAGAAAAAAAAATTCAACAAAATATGAAAGATATATATATATATATATTTAAAAAGATTTATTCACTCTATGTTTTAAAAAAGGAATTTAAGAAAAACGAAGAAAACACAGAATTGTTGATTCACCTGCACCGTTTCCAGCAGAAATGAAGCAAGACTTTGTATAAATCAGCAAACTTTTCTTGCCTAGTTCCACGCAGTCCTAGATTGTCAGTGTTGTATTTGGTAGCTGCACTTCAATGGCTGTGGGATTGGCAGAGTCGATGAGGTGAAAGTCTCTGCTCCAGAAGTGAATAAAAGGGACACACGCATCTCTGTTACACACAAATATACACATGTTTGGTTGTTATGTATCAATTCCTTTTTACCTACTCGTTTCAACGTTTCACCAAATCACTGCCTGAGAAATGCCGAAGTGGGCACCCTGAAAAACACACTCTTGGTGGATGTAGCACTTGCACCGATCATTTTAGAAGGGACTCAACAAGAACGATGTGCAACAACAATAAAAAGATATAACAATAATCAACCCTCTTCTTTCAAGAAGGAATAAAAACAAAACAAAACCCTCAAGCATATCAGACTGGTCGTTTCCAATGGTTGCCGTGAATGGAGAAGAAAACTTACCAAAGCAAGATCTTTCACCTCTTCCACCGAAACATTGTTCCATCTGCCATCTCAGAAAAACTGTTATATATATGTAGAATACCATTACTATAATTATTATTATTATTATTATTATTATTATTATTATTATTATTATTATTATTATTAATGTTACTGTATGTTTTTTGTCTTTTATGAATTTTCAGAGATTTTTTTTATTTGTAATTATTTTTCATATTTTTTGTACATGTATATTATTCAATTTGTAAATTATTCTAGATGAATACTTGTCATTTTTTTGCCAAGCTGATCTTGTTTCCTTGGAAGCAAGACTGTTTTTCCCGGGCATTTAAAGAAAGGGGGAGATAGAAAGACAACTTTCAAAATAAGAATAACACTATGTCTCATCCTTCAGTTTAAAAAGAGAAACATTCTGGAGGTGATTGACCGTTGTTAGTATATTTCTACTACACTATGATGAATCCATAAAGGCTTCTGGTGCTTCTGTTATTTCGAGTCTTGTGTCCATGGTTTGCTTGTAGAGATTACAAAAATCCACAAACAACGATGACTACGACGACGACAATTTCTTCGTTTTTAGGACACTTCGTTTTAGCCTCCTGTTTGACTGGGAAGGTGTGTGTTCGTTCATCTCTCTTTTCTGAATGCAAAATTTTCAATTGCATGTGGGAAAAATACATCTTTTTAATCTCCTGAGATTCATTATTCACTCATTGTTTTTTTTATATATAATTTTCTACTACACTTGATATTTTTTATGGTCATCTTTCTTTTCCTCTCTTCACTCTTGGTAGGTTCAATTTAAAGGAAATACTCTCGCTTTGAAAGTAAATCTCTCTATAGTCTACACACACCACAAATACACAGACACGTTTATAGGATCATGTTAATAATCCAATATATTATTATTATTATTTGTTGTTGTTTATTGTTATCCTTCATTAACTACCCTCACCCGCCCTCCCCATACCCCATAATACTCAATCTGATTGTGAGCTACAGTTTAAGAATTACTTTTCTCGACAGTAAGTGCCAGGAAGGAAGGTTGGAAAAAAAAATTCTCATTTCTCTCAGGCGATGGAAATTACGGCGTTGCTTTCACCCAGCTGAGGGCTAGTGAATCAAGAATTACGACCTATACTGTACAATTCTTCCTGCCAAAAAAATCTTATCACTGGGTTAAGCTAACGGCGTATTTTAATTTCAAAGTGGTATTACTTGTCATCGGTGCCTTAGGATTTAGGCAAACTCTTTAAACGTGATGCCAGGGTCGTTGAGCTCACTTTCGGTCTAGCCTTTGTTCGAATTTTTTGCCTCTCAACCAGAATTCGTAGACACAAAAAGGCTACGCATCCCATATATGGGGTCATTTTATAATTTCAGAGGGTTTTTAATCGCTTATTCTTGTTATTGTTTGTTTAGCCACACCCCAAAAATAAACCTCCCTTCAAAACTAAATGAAGAGAAAAAGTGAACAATTTTCCTCTCCGTTTAAGTTTTGAAAACCCTCTTCTTTGTCTTTTTTAGACACTATATATAGAAAATTAAATATATACTGACAGGCCGTGTCAAGACAGTGAAGAACAATCTTTTTAGCTGAGTCAACTGCCACTTTCCACTCTTTTTCCAATAAATCTTTTAGAGAAAACAAAAACCAAAATATAATAAAACGTTTTGATCTGAATTTTTACCACGATTTTTGGAATGATTTTTTTATTGAAATTGTTTTCAATTCTTTAAAGCTCGTTCTTGTTTTTAATTCCCTAATCGAAACCTCTTTAGGGAGCCATAGATGGTTATCTAAAATTTTACCTGTTCAAATGGAATATCGACGTTTTGGCTACTTAAAATTTAATGCATACCACTTTTTTATACAACGTACAGTTTACAAGGAACCAACACTCGGATCCTTCTTTTTAACAGAAAAAAATTAGAATTTTTTATTGAACATTTTAACATATGATAACATGTCGTCACTCAGGGTTTCTTTAGAGAAAAACTCGGTTCTCTCAACGTTAACATAATTAATCCCTTAACCCATATTGCCACTTATTTTATTTCTTTAAATATATTTATTTCTGGTTATATACATATATTTTTTATTTAATATTATTCATTGCATTCATTTCAAGAGATTTAGATTAGGGAATTTAAAAAACTAAGTTTTTCACTTTTCCTTTTTCTAAGTAATAAGCGAAATAAAAAAGTAATAAAAACTTGACATAAAACTCATCTTTTTTGCACTCGAAGGACTTGGAAAAAAACTTACACCCAGAAACATTTTATAACGATTTCACTGTGTTTAAAAAATGAAAATATATATTATACTATATTAAATTTCAATACTCATAAAAATATTAAGACATTTATAACTTAAACATTTCAATTGAGAAAGAAAACCTTCGCACTTTTTACACGGTAACCGCATTTTCACTTAAATGGTGATATCAATTAGATTTCAAAACATTTAAGACACATTGGTGAAATATCGTAATAAACTCCGAAACATGTCCTATTTATATAGGAAATACAAAAAATGTCTATTCTACCCAATTCACTCGTGTTAATTTCTTGATCTCTCCTTTGTAGGTTTTCTTTGTTAAAAGGAAAAAAAAAAAACAAAAAAAAAACAAGAAAATTTGTCATTTTAGTTCCTTCTTGTGTTTCTTCTGCTCATGCGTAAATGTTCACGTGTGACTGTGTGAATGGCCCATATTTTTTGGATCCCTCTTCCCACCCATCTGACCTAATAAAACACCTTATCCCGCCTTCGTAATTGACCTCTCGTGCTTCTTCTTCCCGTCATGCACTTCATTGTTTTAAAGGTCAACCAAACTTTGCACGTGGTGTTCATTTTTCTTTTGGTACTCATTTAAAAAGAGGATTTTTTTCAATCTTTCCTCTATAAAAAAATTCTCGTGGCGACGAGAATAAAAAATGTTAAAAAAATCAATCAATAGCGACAACGATTATATATACATATATATATATACTTAAAACAATATAAATTAAAGAAACTTTGGTTCCTTACAAGCGAAAGAAAACTAAAATCCAACACAACCCGCTTCAACCAACTTAGTCGGTCAGTTTGGTCTTCATTAGTTAGGTAAATCCAGGAGACTTCTAGGTTTTAACTTTTGTCCTTTTTTATCTTTATACTTTAAAAAAAAAGATACAAAGCTGAACACAATGTGATTTTTAGTCCTGTTTTGATGTTTTTTGGTCAGACTTGTTCCAATATTCAGACTGTGATTATATTATTAATTGTAACGTTCTGAATTTGAATAATAAAAATGAAAAATGCTTCATATTTTTGTGTGTTCGTTAATAATATAAAATTATCATTCATTCTTGGGAATGCTAGAATGGGAACTGCTCTATAATGGTATTTCCCACACCCTAATCCAGGAGCCTATGGAATCAGTTGAACGATTTGATAGGACTATAGACGATAAGATGGGCATATTGATAAATTCATTTTGGTTAAGGTGCACGCTTTTTGCCAAACTATGCTGTATTTGACTGCTAACTACCAAAATCTGCAGATATCCAGTTTCGTGCACACTTTTTGCCAAATTTTCCTGTTTTCCATAGAAAACCATCAAAATGTGTGGATTTCCAGTTTCGTGCACACTTTTGGCAAAGTACGCTGAAATTTAACATGAACCAGGAACTTATCCATTACTTTCAATGGGGACGGGATGACTTGTGTGGTGTTCCTGAGAATAAGTTTGATGAATAAGTTCATGGGAGGACCAAAACTCTTACATTAATAACTGTTATTTTGGAGTGCCCTTAGCATGAATCTTAATCTTGATGAATAAAACGAAAACAGCAATTATTACCCAATCTCTATTGTACGATGATTTACGTAATCTTCATCCATACCTATAATAACTCGCATATTTAGAGGTAGATTTCGACATTGACTTATATTCTCATATTCTAGTGCACGTTCTTCATATGCAAGCTCTTCTTCCTAAGGCAATTTCACTTCCGATCGATAAGATGAATGTGTGCGACAGCAGAAAAAACGCTTTCAATAAAGTACTACGCTATTTCATGCTTTGAATAAGTGGAGTGTGATTCTTTTATAAAACTACAGCCCAAAATTATTACTTCGTGAAATGTTACAAATAATGCTACTAATATCTATGAAGTATATTTTTATTCTGAATGATGTACACTTTTTCCCATTCTCTTCTTCCGATGGAGATTACATTATTGTTCTGCTGCCGCATTCATTCTTGCTTGAATTTTCTTCTCACCGGCTCATATCTTCACATTCAGATAACGGAGGATAGCGCAGTTTTATATTATTGGCGCCTTTTAAAAATTTAATCTGTACAAAGCGAATATTCTCAACCAGCCCAAGTTTTAACTGATACATACAAAATAAAATATTCAAGAAAGAGAATTTAGAAGCTAAATAAATATCATATACGGTGTCTCGTTCTTATCTTATATGATTGAAAAAGGTCATTATTTATTATCATATCAGTATTGATGCAAATACAGCTAATGCAGGATGACCCAAAACCTACCTCCCAGGAATAAACGCCAATGTCTCAGCTAATATTAAGTGTATTTTTTTCAAAATTGTGCGATTTGTTCATGGTAACAAGACATTTTTTTAACTGTTGCATGAACATTTCCGAAAGTATGTCATCGCACTCGATTATACAAAGCCTTATGCATGTGGTATCGATGGCCTCCGTATTCATCTAATTTCAATCCATCAGATTTCTTTTTATGGCGTCACATGAAGGACAAGGTCTAAAAGACGAACCCCAAGATCTTGGGCGAGCTGCGAACATGTATACAGCGTGAAATTTTAGGAATTCCAAAAGGTGGCCAATTTTCATCCAATTCACAGTGGGACAAACGCAGCAAAAACTTGGCCATAATTAATGTTTAAAAAAATACATATTAAATTGCTTTTTTATTTTAAAAATGTAGCACACTTAAACTAAAGTATTTCATTTAAAATGTGAAATAATTATCTTACAATAAAATTCATTTAGAAGTTAAGTTTTTCCGAATAAAGCAAACTGCGGTTGCATAATAAAAACCAAGATTAAACAAAGCAAGATGTAATATTAAATAGCTCTAAAACTAAAAGTATTCGTGTAATTAGCAAATATATGGTTAATTTTAAAAAAAAATTATTTTATAAAAAGTGTGCATGATAACCAAAACAAATTTATTTTGAATCATGAAAAAAAAAAAGTTTTTTTTCAAGATATTAAATTTTTTACTAAAGCATTTGGTTTATTTTAAATAAAATTTTATATCACAAGTAAAAAAAAAACGAGGTTACAAAAATGAATAAAATAAAAAAAGAACAAGTTATACCCTAAAAAATGATCGCCTGGAATTTAAAAGATGTGTGCTGGCGTGGGTAAACAAAAAAAACACAAGAAAATTCAATATAATAATTTGGGTTAGGAACCTTAGGTAAAAACATATTTTTGTTTATGGTTTCAGTACTAAGAGATATGCATAAAAATGTTTTTTTTTTAATATATTTGTTTTAGTTTAAAAGTTATAAAGATCTAAAAAATAGCATATTTAATGGTTTGTGACATATTTGGGATTATCAGACCTAAAAAGCATATTTTGATTGCATTTTGTCGTACACCCGAGAGGCCAATTTGCTTTTTGTGATATTATTTTAATATCTGCTATAGCTATATTGCCAAAAGAGGTCTGAACATACAAAATGCCAACAGTAAGTCCAAGAATTTGGAGATATGTTCTCAAGAGATGGTAGAGTTCTTTTCTGCAAATGCTGTAATAAAAGTATAACTGCTGAAAAAAGATCACGTGTTACAACATTTAAACACTTCCATTCACTTAGCATCAATACAAGTACATCGCACGAAGAAGTTGCATAAACAAACTTTGCTTCTACAGTCCCTATCACCACAGGGGAATCAAAGGTCAGAGCACGCAACAGAACTTTGCACCTGTATGTAATAACGAGTTTTTTATTGACAACATAAAAAATTTGGAAGGATTGCCTCTTCATAAAGCAGTTGCTATTGTGTTGAAGCAATCGGATCAGTGCCAGTTTCACCTAAACAATTACTTATCCATGCAAAGCTAAAAGATGTTCTTGATAAAATTCCAGGTGGAGTGTAGTACAATTAATTTTAAAACTTTTATCCGGAAAAAAATGTTACATTCCAGACCAAAAGAAAGTGCTGTGTTTCACAAAGCCCCTATTGCTGCAAAGATCATTTTCTCAGTACAAATCTATTTTACATTCATACCCATTTGTTTGTTAAAAAGTTCTTAGATTTTAAGAGAATATTTATGCATTTAAAGGAAATATTTCAGTAATTTTAAGGGAATATAAACCTACATATTTTACATGTTTTTAGGACCAAAGGTTCCTAACCCTAATAATAACCTATATAAACAAACAGAAAACTTCAAAAACATTTCTTGTCAACTACATGTAATAACATATTGCACGAGGAAAAGAATTAATAACCAGAAAAAAGTAATAATAGTAATAATCAAAAAATTTTTTTCTGGTTTCGACAGGTTTTACGAATTTTACTTGTCACTATCGCTGTCTTCCACATGTGGTGACATCAAAAGTTGCAAAATGTCTTTTCTTTTTTGGAGGGCAGAATTTGCAAGCTAGAAATCAGGGAATATGAAGTCACAAGCAGGAGATTGAGCAGATCTTCATTGCACGCGATTCTTGAGATTTTTCTAATGTGACTTCTAGAGCTTTTTAGATCTTTATTTATTGCTTCTTGTGCCTCTTCTGAAATCTGGTCTATCGGGAGAATTCCTGCGCATAATATAGATGAACCATGAATTAGAATTTTGTGCACACTTGCTGGCATATTGAACCCGGCATAAATTTTAACATCTAACGTCGCGGTTTCAAAGGCATAAATATCAAATATATAGGATGTATCTCGTATCGTGTTAAGGATAACTCCAAATTGGTGGATAAAGCCTGTTTCACAATTAAATCGCCTGCATTAGCCCCAACGGATTCGCCAAAGAAGCGTATAATAATCCGCGAGTTGTTAAATTCAACAGTTGCTCAGCGCTGCACGAAGTGCTGCAGCAATGGAGTGGTTAAAAGCATTGTTGAGCTCTGTTGAAGGATCAGACGTGTGCAGCAGAGCACTGGTTCGAGATTACAATTTGCAGCAACCCTTTTCGTTGCTTGTTCTGTTGCGTGCGCTTTCTTACAAATGGCGGCGTTCATGAGTGAAGACAATTTTGTGTAAGAAAATATACAATTTTCGTTACAATTAGATATTGGCACGGCTAAGAAAGTTGTAACAGGTATATTAATGATTTTGAAAAGATTTCTTATCGAGATGTTTAATAATAGGCAAAAGTCTTGATTAAATAAAACCGGCGACTTGACGTGGGATCGTTTTCCTGTACGAACGAGGCGATCGTGGCAGACAACTGGCACAGACGGCTTGTTTGCAGCAGAGAGCCAACAAAATCGTCCTTTTAATACCGCGCTGCTGCGTGCAACACAGTGCAACATGACGTCATTTTTGATGCTGCAGCGCTGAAGAACTGTTGAATTTAACAACTCGCGGAATGTCTCCGCTCGCGAAGCGGGCGATTTAACAACTTTCCGTTTCCATTTCACAATTAATTCAACACGATGTTGACAACTTTAGCCGTGTGTTTTGGGTCATTATCTTGCTGGAACACAAAATTATTCGCAAGCCCCAACTTTTTGGCTGAAGAGCGTAGATTTCCACGCAAAATGTCTAGGTATTGTTCTTTTGTCATGATGTTCTAGATAAATACAAGATTTCTAACATCTTTACTTGTCATACACCCCCACACCACCACAGACCCTTCTCCATGTTTGATGGTTGGTCTGATCCAACTGGAATTGAGCGCTTCATTTTTTTCTTCCATAATTTTTTGGACCCATCATGGCTAAATAAGTTAAATTTGCTCTCGTCAGACCATATTATGTGATCCCGAAAAATTTTCGGGTTATCTCGATATTTTTTGGCCCATGTCATTCTCTTCTTCATGTTCCGTTTGCTTATCCATGGCTTCTTGCGCGCAACTCGCAATTGTAGCCAGCTTCGTGCAATCGATTTCGTGCAGTGTGGGGTGTAACTGTGATGTCCTCTACTTTTTGAAGTTATCCCGCTACTTTTGCTGCGCTGATAAACTCATCTTGTTTCATCTTCTTGACGATGACTTTATCCTGATAATGGGATGTCTTACTTTTCCGACCTCTTTCTGGCAAATTTTTCACTTGCCCTGTATTTTTGTATTTATCAACAATGTTCCGTACAGTGGATTTTGAAATTCCCACTGCTTTTCCAATTATTCCCAATGATAAGCCACTTTCGTGATGTTCTAAGACTCATTCTTGGATATCGGAAGACCACTCGCGTCTTTTCGGAGACATGGCAAATAAAATATAGCTTTTCTCAAAATGTAGATGATTTTCCACTTTATTAGGAGCCTTAGCGTAAAAGCTACTTATAAGAATGCGCCCTTGGTCTGTACGTTTATCGGGCTGTTCGTCCGGCCGTACGCTGTTTGCACGATAACTTGAAAACGGATTAACTTTTTTAAATTCTGTTTGCAGAAATATGACCATCAAAGTCTTAGCTCGGCCGTATCAACTTTTCAGAATTTTTCGTGGACCCCTTCAAGTCGAATTCACCTGCTAAAACAGTGAGTGTAAAGAATTCAAAGATACTGGCATGTCATATAACAATCGATTTGTCAAGAAGGAATATATTGTTATGCTGGGTGCCCACTTAGCGCGACGAACGCGCGATTCTATCGCTTTTGAGTCATATGCGCATGCGCAACAAACGCCAGGCGATCAATTCGCTTCTCGGTGCCCACTTGGCGCGACGGCCGCGTGACTGAAAGCGCATGCACTATCTACGCAATTCGTTGCTATTATCTCCCACAGCTCCTGCTTTTTCCTATCTTTTTTATAATCAGCATGACTCTTGTCATACAGAATTGGATATTTCTTGATATCTTCAATCAAATTTTCCGTAGCGATATCCGACCATCTCGAAATAGGTGCTGCCATGATTGCATGTGCCACGTGATTCGAAACTGTTTTCTGATTGGGTGCGATAGAGTCGCGCGATCAAAAAGCTCTGGCATGCAGAGCTTTTCAATCGCCTCACATGCGCCACAGAATCGCCCTCGTGACGTCACTCTGCGCATGCGTTCTTCACAAAGCGATAGAATCGCGCGATCGTCGCGCTAAGTGGGCACCCAGCATTACTTTCTGTTCATCTTTTAAGCATTATTGACATCGGCGCGCGCACGTGAAATCGCTTTGTCGACGCACGATTGCTCAAGTGCTCATAATCTATAAGTTTATTATTAAGTAGCGGAAAAATAGAGGTACTTATTGGTTTTATTTTACACACGATATGAATCATCCTTCATCATTTCTATATTTTTTGAGGTAGAAGGTTGAAATTTGGAATGTAGCTTACTATGGGCATGTGCACCTTTACTATTTAGTTTGGTTTTGATTGGTATATGGGGGTCGGAATTACGGGGATGGGATTCAGAGAGGGCAACACATCTATGTGCTATTTAGGTACGTAAAGGCGTAAAATCCAGTATATTACTATGAGGTTTAGGCCCAATTGTTCCAGTGAGATCGGATTTGCGGGGGTGGCAGTCACTTGGTCCTTAGAACTACGGCGAGATGTGATATATCACATATTCAGAAATGATGAGAAAGGAAGGAAGATACGAGGTTTTAACATTTTTTACATATTACGTTCGAGAAAATCAATCTATTGATTAAAAAAAACTTGGGAAGAGATAAAAACTTCAGATGAAGGGGTAAAAATAGATGACTTGCCTTATCCTACTCGGGAGGCGGGCGGATTAATTTCTTTTTAATGAACGTATAAATGCATTTCTGCTTCACTGCTAAAGCTCCTCCTTGGAATGTTTACAAGATTTTATTAGGAGCTTAACATAAAGCATTACTGACATCGGCGCGCGCACGTGAAATCGCTTTGTCGACGCACGATTGCTCAAGTGCTCATAATTTATATTATTAAGCAGCGGAAGAATGGAGCAACTTATTGGTTTTATAATGTCAGTCCTTCATAATTTCTACATTTTTTGAGTTAGAAGGTTGAAATTCGGAATGTAGCTCCCTATGGGCATGTCCATTTGCACTATTTAGTTTGGTTTTGATTGGTACACTGGGGTCGGAATTACGGGGATGGGATTCAGATAGGACAACATATCTGTGCGCTATTTAGTACGTAAAGGCGTGAAATTCAGTATCCAGATTCCTCTAGGCAAGATCTACATTGCTATGAAGTTTAGGCCCATTTGTTCCATTGGGGTCGGATTTGCGGGGGTGGCAGTTACTTGGCGTTTAGAACTATG
>JAHWFO010055510.1:477266-487851 GCA_023313115.1 Rhysida immarginata | reverse complement strand
GAGCAGTGGACCAATTTACCGCTCAAACCAACGAGGGTGCTACCAGACATGTCTCTAAAACCACAGTACAGAGGACCATGCTACGTATGGGCCTCCGCAGCAGACGGATGATCACCGCATCCATGCTGACGATGGTTCATCGCCAAAAACGGCTTCAATTTGCCCAATATTACAGAAACTGGACCACTTCTGACTGGAAAAAGGTTGACTTCTCCGATGAGTCACGATTTCTGCTCCACAGAAGTGACGGCCTTTGACGGGTGAGGCGAGAAACCTACGAGAACAAGCATCCTGCAACCATTGTTGGATGAATTCAGTCTGGTGCGACAGCGTCATGGTGTGTGGAGTGTTCTCATGGCATGGTTTGGGGCCACTGATACCTGTGGAAAGCACTCTCAACCGATTCGGTTATTTATCCATAATTGCAGATGAAGTACACCCATATATGGCGACTGTCTTCCCAGAGGGGGATGGCACGTTCCAGCAAGACAATACGACGTGCCATACGGCTGCATTTGTTCAGGGGTGGCTTGAGGAACACGACGAAGAGTTCCAAGTACTACCCTGGCCCCCTAATTCCCCAGACCTCAACCCAATCGAGAACCTTTGGGATCACCTTGATCGTCATGTGGAACAACCACCGCGTACCCTTCAGCAGCTACAGTCTGCATGGCAACAGCTACCAGTAGAAACCTACTAGACTCTTATTGACTCACTCCCACGCCGTCTAGCTGCTGTCCGTGCCGCTACAGGCGGTTATTCGAGATATTAGCTAGCGGTCATAATAATGTGACTCGACTCTGTAGCAAGAAAAATGTCAGCTGTCTTTAGTGCTTACTTCGCCTAGGCTGACGCAGTTTTGAGGAAGCACGTGCTTGTTGCCACAAGATTGACATAAACAGTCGAGCTTGAAAGAAATTACTGCTCGTGTTTTCATAATTAGGTAAATGTTTGAATAAAAATGGTCACTTGATGCTTTTATTACCCTGATTTTACCAGAATTTGTCTCTGATAGCTCTCGAATCGCTCGGGGTTTTTTCAGATACGATTTGCAGATTGCCAGAATCAATATGGCGTTGTCCACCGTGCAAATTAAAATAAAAAAATAAATGAACAGAGGTCAAATAACGATACGGATACAATTCTTTAATGCCTACGCCTTTCGGTGTACACCATTATCAAGGCTTGGCTAGATTGTAATAAGTGAAAAAGCCGTTGACAGTTCGTTTTATAGTCTACAGGAGTGGTTTGTCCACCAATCAGGGTAGAAACATAATTGTATGTATCCCTGATTGGTGGACTTACAATAACATGGAATTGGTAACTCTTATTTCATTGTTCGAAACTACACGTTTCAATAGCACAGAATTTTCGATTTTCTTATTCAACTCCCTAGTAAGACCCGGCTTAAGAGTATGCTTCGACTATCTGGTCTCCGTACAATGTTACGTTACAGCGGCGTGTTGAGAAAGTTCAAACTGATTTTCTACGCTCTCTTTTTAACTTATCAAATCATAAGTTCTTTAATGAAAATTTATATACTACAAACTCTTACCTCAGAGATCACTTTCGTTGTAAAACGCTACTTAACAGACGTATTTATCCAATACCGCCTAGAGAAAAAGCCTGCTCACGGAAAAATTATACATTGTTACATCACCTACGGTAGGGACAATTTCGCGCTTATTATTGGTAAAAATACCGGGTGATTCAGTCAATTTTTGACCATTTCACTCGAAAGACGTGCATTAGGAATAAACAATTGAAAGAATATGAGCGCCATATAGAATTTCTAAATAGTTGGAGTTTGTATTGTTGCAACGGCGCTGTATGAAAATCGTATTGTTGAAAAATGGCGCCCGCTTTATCAACAGAGCAGAAATGCAAGGTTGTCGAATGGTATTTCGAGACAAAATCACCTGTAACCGTGCAAAGAAAGTTCCGGAAGGAGTATCAGCGTCGAGACGCACCGGGCAGGCAAGCAATCATGGTTTTTGTCAAGCAATTTCGTGCCACTGGATGTGTTAAAGGCAAGAAAAAAGGCGGGAGCGAAGCTCGTGTTCGAACGGCCGAAGTTGTCGAAAATGTTCGTACAAGGTTGGTCGATTCCCCTACCAAAAGATCTGGTCGCCGCCTAACCATTGAAGAAGGGCTGTCGAATTTTGAGAAATGATTTACACCTGCGCCCGTATAAGATCCATGTTTATCAGGAGTTAACAGACACTGGAAGACAGAAGCGACAACAATTGACCTTTATCATAAACTCTCGTTCTCACATATTTTCTTAGCCTCCGTAGCCTTGACTACCCACGTGACCACATAAAAAAATGGCGTCCCTTGGTCGTGTTGTAAGCATTTGTGATTTGAGTAAAATTCATTTTTTTACATTTTCCATAGGTTTTTACTACTTTAAAGATTTTTATTATTATCTTTACTAATTTAACATGCATTATTAACCTGAAATTTGCAAAATATAATGATTTAAATGTTTACTGATAACCTTTCATAATTTTAATTTCATAGTCTTTTCAAATTACCTATAAAATTATTTTCTAATCATGTTTATTTCTTTCTCCTCACTCTGACAATTGGGAAATAAACAATATTTAACCATAGGAATAAAAATTTTGAACAACAACAATTAAAACTTTCACTTACGATACAGTCAACAAATGCCGTTAACACGTCCAGTATCCGCCATTTGCATTTTGTAAACAAATCAGTGACGTTTAGTGGCAACCAATCACAATACAGGGGATAAAGGTCAATTTGCGGTGGAGTTTGGAGCAGAAATGGAAACCAATCAGGACATTGTGGACAACCTGTGGGTGTCAGGTGAGGCCTTCTTCCATCTGTCAGGTGACGTTAATAAACACAACGTTCGTTTTTGGGGTTCCCAGCACCCTCATGAGATCCATAAGTCACATCTTCATCCACGAAAGGTTATGGCTTGGTGCGCGATTTCCAAAAGAGGCATCATTCGTCCGTTCTTTTTTGAGGGCACCGTAACGTCCGTTCTTTTTTACCTTAGCATGTTGGAAACCTTCTTCATCCTCGAGCTGCGAAGGAGGCGTATACCGCTTCGACATCAATGGTTTCAGCAGGATGGGGCTAGCTTCACACCACTAATGAAGTGCTAGACTTTCTCAATCAGAAATTCGTAAATCGTGTCATTTCAAACAGGTTCCCAGATCGATTCAGGGGTGGCCCCCTACAAGTCCTGATCTAAACCCGTGTGATTTTTATCTCTGGGGGTTCCTTAAAGACAGTGTGTTCACTACAGCACCAAGAACCCTAGACCAGCTGCGACAAAGCATCGTCGACTGCTGCACCCTTGTGGATGCAGAAATCCTGGATAGAGTTATGAACAACTTCACCATTTGGCTGCGAGCAGTTCAAAACGTTCGTGGCGGCCACATTGAGCATATCATCAAGACTTTTTCACGGGAATAAAAACTCCGAACTGCCTAAAATATCATACCGAAATGCTAAGTTTGTAAACATTAATGGGTCAATAAATCATAGTACTGAAATGGTCAGAAATTGACTGAATCACCCTGTATGATTAACAATACCCTACCGTAGGTGATGCAACAATGTGTGACGTTTTCGCGCTCAGGCTTTGAGTAGAGGTGGTGTTGATTTATCTCGACGCCTGCTGCTTATTCAAATTATATAGTCATATAACCTATTCCGTTAGATTTCTTAATTTCATAAAACTACGCATTCCCAAACTAAACTCAAGAAACGCTGATATATTTTATTTACCACTAAGTAAGAAATGTATTACAAACAATCTCTCTTTCAATCGATTATGTAAATTAGGCAATATATTCTGAAATTTAATTGATATTAACTGATTGTTATAATTTATGAACATCTAAACTCTTTTTGTTATTAAAAAATAAATAAATAAATAAATATTTATTGAAGATATTAGCAACATCTCTTTCCCAGACTACTGGAAGATGTAATAATCTTATTTCTCCTTGTATTTTTTTTTATTTTGTTTGTTTTTTGTTTCTGACAATCGTCAATCTTATTTTCTTTTTTGTATAATATGGAAGACCGCTTGGGTTGTTTAGGCTTCTTGACTACCTCAGTGTATTTCATTTGGAGTTTATTCTGGTTGGATGAGCTTTGTGAAAGCGCTGCTTCCGTCCCATCTGAAAAAATGTACACTTCACTGTTCGATTGTCGATTGTCGGCGTTTTCACTTGTTACAATCTAGCCAAGCCTTGATGATGGTGTACACTGAAACGCGTTGGCATTAAATAGTTGTATCCCTATCGTTATTTGACTTCTATTCATTTATTTATTTATCACAACGATACTAGACCAATGGACCACCGAAAATAAAAAATTAAGTTTAGTAGAATAAAAGTGCATTTAGGCGTGGAGCCTGTAACCAAAAAATTAAAAAGAAGGCTTAATATTAAAAATGTTTATCGTTGTGCTTATTTCTCGGGTTACTTTTTAAGTGTCCCAATTTTTTGCTTTGAAAATCTGGGATCCCTACTTTAAAGAGCACTATTGCCCGGACGCAAATTCTCTATATTTGTTACTATTTACATGTCTACATGTCTCAGATAAAACATGTCCTTTTATTTCTAAATATTTTGGAAACGTGCATTTAGAGGTTAAATTATTTCTGTAGAGCTTGATCAGTTTCTTTGTAACTTACTTTTTGTATGCTTAGGATATTCCCATATTTCAAGCTGAATTTAAAATTTTTCAGAGTAGAATTTTCATTGCTTTTTATTGTAACCAAGAAACATAACTGTGAAATATTTAAATTTCAATTTCCTCGCCGTCAAATTTGACATCTGCCATGTAAATTTGAATGCTTTTAAACCCCACATGGTACTCCGAATTACATTTACCCATCTGGCTTATAAATATGGTGTACACAGAAAACATTTCATCACATAACAGGTTGATGTACAGGCGTACGCCAGGAAAAAATTACATTAAGTTTCAAACACTTCATTTATTCAATAATGAAATTGGCTACAATAGAGCAATATGATCTTGACTTAAACATGCAACTATATTTTCTGTTCAAAGAGTGATTATATGCATTTTTAACTATTATGATAATTATTCATAGCTACTATTTTTAGGAACATGAATACACTGAGCACACGAAAAGAGTGTTTTTTAAACATTAAAAGATGAAGGAATTCCAAAAAAAATTATTGGAAACAAGCGAATTAATAATTTTTATCTGATTAAACACAACAAATTTGACAACCAGAAAACAGAATTATATTATTATTCTGGTGAAAAACGTTCACAAATAAATTGCAATTTTTCATCACATACTATGTCGTGCCATGTTCTGAGAGAATTACCACTAGCTATAACGTTCAAAAGCACAACACATTGTTCATTTTTTTCCCCGTAGTTGTCTCCCCAGTTATTAAACGTTTGTTCTACGGGGGTTCCATCAATCCATTGAAATTTTTTCCCTCCGTTTGAAGCATCTTTCATTCCAATATATATATGGTCTTGATAGTTCCTTCCAAATATAGCTGTCTTTTCTGCTTCTTCTTGTGCAGTCTTGGTGGGGAAAATAGCCAATCGCCACCCATTAAAAGACGAACAGAAATCAGCAGCTTCTTGGTAAGTCTTCTTTGTGAATCCTACAACGTATTTCCTTTTACCTGGTTCACATATAAAACCTCGTCTTTTATCGCAATGCCCATCATCCCATTCACCAAAACGACCATAAATATCGTCTTTATAAGTAATTGTACCGCAATTACAATCTTTTGCAGCGTCTGGTTGATCTTTAGCCCATTTGGTGAACTGACTGCCTTCCCATAACTTACCATTGCTCCACCTAAAACGGAATTTCCCATCATATTGGTCGAAACCTATGTACAACGAATCGTTTTTAGGATCGACAGATCGCATTAACTCTTCCACCTTTTCTTGGTCCAATTCATTTTCTATCACTGCTAATCTTCCTTTGTATACAAGTCCACAATAATCAGAGGCTTCTTTCCAATTCAGGTATTTTTCCACAATCACGTATTTTTGCTCTTTTTGCTGGAGAAAATAAAATTAAAATAAAATTATTTTATAAATTATAATTTAACATGATAATGTTTTAGGTTGCAGGTCATTCTGCAAAAATGCGTGGTGCAAAATCCAACCAAAAAAACATTACAGAAACAGCAAATTATAGTGTCGCTATCTGTTAGCTTTAAACTATTCCGGCTTAATTAATCAATTAGTTCCTCAATTCAACAACAGACGGTAGCGTGCAAATTCGTGTAATGGAGTAACTACAGTGGCTAGAAGAAATAAGTGTGTCATTTGAATAGGAATGCAGCCATAAGTTATATTCACTCATGACACGTTGTTACGAGTTGTTTTTATGTATTACATGGAATATGTTTGCATTGAAAGTTTCAACGGCACTATATGGTACCATATCGTAACATTAGGGCACATGCTACTAAAGCAATGACCATTATCATTTTTTACTCGTTATATTCATTCACGAGACGTTGTTACCTGCTATTTGATATAATACATGCCATATCTTAGATTTGAAAATTCCAATGGTACCATATGGTAACATTAAAACACGTACTACTAAACAATTCACACTGTCATTATTTACACGTTATATTCATTCATGAGACATCCTTGCACGTACACGTTACATCAGAACAATATCTGCTATCACTAGTTATTCTTATACGATTTGTGACGATTTGTTTGATATATTACATGGATGGCATATATGTTATAGGAAATGTTTTTGGGATATCATAATGGTACCATTAGAGCACGTAACTAATCTGGCTATCTCACGCTCGTACTTGTTTGTGCTGTGTCCCATGTTAATGGATTGGTGAAAACAGAGTGTAAAAAAGTTAATTCGTCTTCAAGTTATCGTAATAATTTATAATCTCCCGACGAATAAAAAAATTCTTTTGATTCAGAGTCCGATCTGCCCTTTCAATAATCGTCACTCACGTGCTTCCTGCACGCGCACCATCTCATTAACATTTAGAACACGCGCAGAGCTGAACCTATGTGCTCAACACGCGTTTTCCCCAATGCAAGGATAATTCGTGTCTTCCAGCAATTCAATACTTGCACTCTCTCTATTGCAACGCAATGCATTGTTGGAATTGCGTCTACAGACAGACGGACAAACGTCATAGGTGAGCGTGGGATACATGTGTCTTCAATCTAAAGTTGTCCACAATGTCCAAATTGTGCAACAAAGTTGTTTTGTAAAAAAAAAATACAAGAATGATTTTGCCGCCTAACATTCGTGTTATGGATATATAGAATTAACCAACATTTTAAAACACTTTAGAGAAAATATATAAATATGAAAACTAAATTGTAAATTACTATTTAAGTAAACAAATGTATAGAGAGAATTTAAACAAATAAAATTGAAGAACTGAAAGGTTAATAGAGAGTGAAGTTATTCTTTATATAATTGAACAAATAATTCGTAGGCATTCCCACATAATGTTAAAAGAAGTGTTAAAAGATGTGTAAGCATTTGTTATTTTTTCATATTCAATTACTAAAGTGTTTCTACGTTATCATCTACTATTGAAGCAAGTGATTAACTACTATTAATTAGCAATATGTCTCACAGTATTTAGTTTTAGATACTATTAAGCCTAACAACAATAAGCTCTTGATACAAATAAGCTATGGATAACAATAGATCTATCAACTCGTAAGGAGTTGTTTAATATATTACACGCCATGTCTTATCACTCAAAGTTTCCAAAGGTAACATATAGCACGATTAAAACATGTACTACTAAACAATTACGAATGCCATTAATTACTCGTTATATTCACTCATGATAAGTCGTTACGAATTGTTTGATATATTACTTGCCATATCTTATCAGTAAAATTTCAAGCAGCACCTAATGGTACAATATAGTACCATTAGAACACATGCTACTAAAGCAATTATCAATATCTTTATTTACTTGTTATATTCACTCATAACACATGGTTACGAGTTGTTTGATATATTACATGCCATATCTTAGCATTGAAAGTTCCAACGGTACCATTAGGGCACGAGCTACTAAATCATGACCCACTATCATTATTTACGCATTATATTCACTCATAACACGCTGTTACCATATGTTTGATATATTACAAGCCATATCTTAGCATTGAAATTTTCCAACGGTGTCATATAGTACCAATAGGGCACGTGCTACTAAACAATTCACACACTCATTATTTACGCGTTATATTCATAAGAAATCCTTACACCTGCACGTGCCACTAGACCAATGTATGCTATGACTAGTTATTTTTATATATTCGTTGATTCGTGACAATTTATTTGATATATTACATCCCATATCTGGTTTTTGAAAATTTTTAAGAGGGTATCATAATGGTACCATTAGAGCACGTGCCATTAGGGCACGTACCTATTCCGGCGATCTCACGTCCGTACCTATTTGTGCTCTGTCCCATATTAATGGATTGGTGAAAACAGAGTGTGAAAAGGTTAATTCGTTTTCAAGTTATCTTAATAAATATTAAGCTCCCTACGAATAATAAAATTCTTTTGATTTAGAGATCGTTCTGCCCTTTTAATAATCGTCATTCACGTGCACCCTGCACGCGCACCATCTCATTAACTTTTAGAGCACGCGCAGAGCGGAACCGATGTGCTCAGTACGAGTTTTCTTCGATGCAAGGGTAATTCGTGTCTTCCAGCAATTCAATACATGCACTCTCTCTATTGCAGCGCAATGCATTGTTGGAATTGCATCTACAGACAGACGGACGGACGGACAGCTGGATAAACCGATCACATAAGCACTTTTCTACGAAAATGTGCTAAAAATGCTTTTGATACTGGTTTCATCAGTAGAAACATTGTTTACTACCTGTGTGGTTATATTTCTAAATAACTCTGAAAAATTTATAACTTGCAAGAAATTCTTTGAATTATTTGTAATTTCTTGATTGTGTGCCATCAAAAACTTATTTTACTTTAAGTATATAAAAATTACTATAGCTTTCTCGTCAATCTTTTATTGTCATTTGTACATTGTTTTATCAGCGTCTATATGGAAAAACAAATGGGAAAACAAGAATTAGCAACTTAGGGATCGTTTATAAAATATGTTCGCTAAAATGACAAAATTTTAACCCCTTCTCCTCTGTAACACGCAAACGTTAACAAAACCCCCCTCCTCCAAATGAACGTCCACAATATATTAGAATACCCCCCCTTAAAAGAGGAATTTTTTTTACATAAAAAGGAGCCACCACCACTTTTGCATAGACCGAATAATTAAAAATATTTAGGTACCCACCCCATTATTTAACCGTTCATTTTTTCAGTTTCGAAATTCCCATCTTCCCCTCCCTGTCAAGCGAACGAATTTTCTGAATGATCCCTTAATATAGGTTATTTATGAAAACGTAAAATTGCAACAGATTTCTCATCAAGCCTTCACTGGCATTTGCACAAGTATTTTATCAGATAGAAGTCTACTTGGAAAAAACAATAGGAAACAAGAGATTAGCAACTTGATTAATATTTAGTAATGAAATAATTGAAAAGATAACAAATTTAAATGTAAATTCAGGCATTGCCTGTTGTTTGCAACATTTACATGTTCCTTATATGATATTATATTATGTGCAAACGAGATTTCATCTTGTCGCAAAAACTTTGAGGTAAGATCTATCCTCCAGAAGGAAGAGTAACAATAATAGAAAACGAGCAAAATTGGTTTAAATGTAGTTTTTTGCATGTAAAGAATAAACAGTGTTTCAAGAAAAAATGTTTGATTTCATTTTATGATATACGAGTCTCCAAAGAAATTTTTTAACGGCCAACGCTGTGAAAAGTTTAAAATAATAATAAACCATTAAGGAATGACCAAGTACCGAAAGGTTAAACAAAATCGTCCACGGAACTATATTTTTAAACAGCCCTATGTTAACATTGTAAGTTTCTAATGGGCCATAAAGATACCATTACACCGCGTACTTTTGAACCAATTAAGACTATCATTAATTTTCCGTTATATTCATTCATGACACCTCGTTCCAAGTCGTTTGATAAATTACATGCCATATTTTATCATTGAAAGTTCCAATGAACCATAATGTTTCCACTAAACCAGAATGGTTCCACTAAACCAGGTTCCTTGAAACCAGTTTGGACTATCATTAATTTACGTTATATTCATTTATGACACATCATTCCAAGTCGTTTGATATATTACATGCCATATTTTAGCACTGAAAGTTCCAATGAATTATCATGGTTCCGCTAAACCAGGTTCCTTGAAACCAATTTGGACTATCATTAATTTTACGTTTTATGCATTCATGACACCTCATTCCAAGTCGTTTGGTATATTACATGCCATATTTTAGCTTTGAAAGTTCCAATTAACCATAATGGTTCCACTAAACCAGAATGGTTCCACTAAACAAGGTTCCTTGAAACCAATTTCGACTTTCGTTTTTTTTACGTTATATTCATTCATGACACCTCATTCCAAGTCGTTTGATATATTACATGCCATATTTTAGCATTGAA
>JAHWFO010055510.1:453274-476835 GCA_023313115.1 Rhysida immarginata | reverse complement strand
ACTAAACCAGAATGGTTCCACTAAACAAGGTTCCTTGAAACCAATTTAGACGATCATTTATTTGACGTCATATTCATTAATGACACACCATTCCAATTCGTTTGATATATTACATGCCACATTTTAGCATTGAAAGTTCCACTGAACCATAATGGTTCCACTAAACCAGGTTCCTTGAAACCAATTTCGACTATCATTAATTTTACGTTATATTCATTCTTGACACATCATTCCAAGCCGTTTGATATATTACATGCCACTTTTTAGCACTGAAAATTTTTGAGAGTGTCATAAGGGTACTCTTAGAGCACGTGTCATTTTTTCGATTTCAACCATTTTCAAAATGGTTCATTCCCGGAACCTTATTTATTAATTGGCGAAAGTAGTAATTTATATCCGCTTCTATCTCGTCATTACTATTTGTTTGATATATTACTTAATATATCTCTCCATTGAAAATTGCTAGATGGGGAAGTAAAGGTACCATTTGTGCACGTGCTATTGAACAGATTTAGATAATATTTGTGATTTATTCGTGCCATGTGCCATGTTCATCGACAGACGAAAATAATAATGAATAAACGCAGCTATCTCGTCATTACCATTTGTTTAATATATTACTCAATATATCTTCCCATTGAAAAGTGCTAGGCGGGAAATAGAGCTACCATTTTTGCACGTGCCAATGAACCGATTTAGATAATATTTGTAACTGGTTCGTGCCATGAACCATATTCATCGTCTGACGGAAACAGATTTTGAAAATCTTTCATAGCCTCGGAGGAGTTTGAGTTACAGACACGTTTACCCACACTGATAGCATAAAGCACCTTTCGGTACTTAATAACCTAAAAATATTTCTGTAAATGTTGTAGTTTTTAAATGTTTGATTTCAATTTGCTTTTTGTTTAATGACCAATATATTAAGTTTACAGTGCGTCTCAAAAGTTTAGGATATCCCAAACTTATTACTCGTCAGCTTGATAACAGCGCCTAAAACTCTAGATTCGTAAAAGATACCAGTTTTATTTTTGGAGAATTTAAAGAGCTTATGTTAGTGTGTGTATTCACCAAATGTCAAACAATTATCATGCAAACAGAAATATTTATTCACATAAGTCTGAGACGTAGCTTGTCTCAAAATTAATTTTTTTGTTTCAAAAGTTTGGGATATTTTTTTCACCATTTCGTGAAATCCCCTTTTGCACGAACTACTGCTTCACAACGTTTGGGCATACTGGAAATTAAGTTTCTACAATACTCTGAGTCAATTTCACCCCATACATCGCGAATACATTGTACCAATTCTGACTTTGTTTTAGGGCTCTGGTTCCTCACACGACCTTTCATTATCCCCCACATATTTTCAATGGGGTTCAAATCTGGAGAGTTACCAGGCCAGTCCAAGACTTGAGTGTTCTTATCTCTCAAGTACGCCTTTGTTTTCTTCGATGTATGAGCGGGTGCACCATCTTGCTGATAAATGAAGTCGTCATCTGGAAAAAGTGACTCGATGCTTGGAATCAGATAACCTTCCAGCATTTCACAGTAAACATCAGAATTAACTTTGGTATTGATAACACATAGTTTGCCAAATCCAGAGGTACTAAAACACCCCCAAACCATCACCTTGGCAGGATACTTTGCAAAACGATTGACGCAGGATGGATGGCCAGCTTCCTGAGATGTTCTCCACATTCTGTTTCTGGTATTAAAATCCAAACAAAACATTGATTCGTCGCTGAACAATACTTTGCTCCGCATCAGCAGCGACCAGTTTACATGTTTTTTGGCCCAGTCCAGACGTTTCTTCTTCTGAACTGTCGTCAGAAGTGGCTTCTTAGTTGCGGTCCGTGATGTGAGGTCCAGATCCCGTAAACGTCTGTGTGCTGTGGAGTGGGATATGCTCTTCCCAATCTTCTGGGACAATGCTGATGCAATTTGCCTAATTGTTGCTCTTCTGTCGCTCTTGACAATCGTCTTTAGTGTCCTTAAATCACGGGTGTTTAGCGATTTTGGACGACCTGGTCGATGATTCACATGCACACTCTTGGTTTCCTGCCTTTTTTTCAGGATGCGGCTCACGGTGTTTTGTGATCTGTTCACTTTCTTTGCAATGTCTACTTGTTTCAGACCCTTTGAGTGTAAGTAGATAATTTTGTTTCTGTCTTCCTCGGAAACTTGAGGTGTCTTCCCCATGTAGTTGTTTGCTTTGTTGTTGAGAACAAATGCGCATACTGTAGCTACGTAAAACCCATAACCCTGTCTCGAAAAGTGCATTTTTCCGTTAATTTAAATATTTTCCATCATGGTATAGTCTATTTTTGCAGGTAGTGATGGTTCTTAAAACCTTTTGTACAATATCCCAAACTTTTGAAACAAAAAAATTAATTTTGAGACAAGCTACGTCTCAGACTTATGTGAATAAATATTTCTGTTTGCATGATAATTGTTTGACATTTGGTGAATACATACACTAACATAAGCTCTTTAAATTCTCCAAAAATAAAACTGGTATCTTTTACGAATCTAGAGTTTTAGGCGCTGTTATCGAGCTGACGAGTAATAAGTTTGGGATATCCTAAACTTTTGAGACGCACTGTATGTTAAAGTTGTATCACTGAATATTAATTTTATATAAATTTTATCACAGAATTTTCCTTCCTTCCTTGAAAGGATTATTAACACCCTTATCACAATATTAGGCATACAATTATTAAATGGGCTTGGATAAATAATTTTAATGATAATTTCTTAAATTATACAAAGAATTTGTACATTGAAATAACTAAAAACCGGCAAAGAAACACAGAAATTCAACCTGCTTAATGATCAATTTCGATCGAGGCGCCCTCACACGAGCGGACAGTGTAACTCGGGAGCTTTTCTACTTTCTTTTCTATTCCTATGGTCAATCCTGGGAGAAATTGACGCGAATGGAGAGTGAATTTCTAACAACTAAGTAAATGGAGAAATTTTTTTAACAAATAGATAAGTGAATGTTATAAACACATAATTAATAAATAAACTGATTAACTAATGCTCTTAAATAACATTGTTAATCAATCAATAATAAGCCATGTTAACAAACCAATAGGTAGGTGATTACATATGTTAATATGGATGTATTTAATGACATATACTCGTATTTATATAACTGTACCCACTTTGGGATAAATATAAACGTATACGAATAAAAAATTGTACGGGGCTGTGTTGGGACACGGCCGCTAGTTAAGTCGTAGAAAACGTCTTGTGGCTACATGGCGAATAATAAATCATTTTGTACAACACAGTTTTAAAAATTTTAATGTTCAATATACTTGCAATATATCATAATTTTTTAACCATACTCGTTAATTTTAACCGAACCTTAATTATAGGTCATTCACAACTTACAAATCAGTGGTCTGTGTTAAGAGAAGTATGATACAAATGTCAGCAGACTAGAATCAATCTCAAATCTGTAGTACTACCACCCAATGTAGTAGGTGATTCGATGAGCATATAATCTAAATTGAAACTTTTTTTCACAAAGCCAAGAGTTGTAAGTTTAATTAAGCATCTACATTGAAGTCTCCAAATATTATAATTTGCACATCAGTATCCACCTCCATGTTGTCTTTGATAGGTGTAGTTGCTGGTGAATATTTCATCATCGCACTGAACAACAACATTGCCATATCAGATATCGAACATCAGGATGATTTTAAACAATGCCTAGTATGAATCTCACTACACTTTAACCATACAAATATTACCGATACCAGCGTTAATCAGTCATCTATAGTTTGACCAGTCTATCAGTGTATGTTCGCATTCGGTTAAAAAGTTAATATTTCTGAAGATCGCAACACCGCCTGTTTACCTATAACTTATTACACCATGTTTGGTGAGTACATCGGATCAAATACAACCAGACTGATTCATTTGTGTCCTCAATTCGAATCTATCTACACTGTCATATCAATGAATTTTGACCAGCACCTCTTCAAGGCACACGCATGGTTCGCCTCAACAAGGATTACACATTGCAAAATTTGCATAACAGGCTGAGATAGCTTTAAAGCTGGTGCATCAAACGCAGGTGCACGAGCCTCAAGATGGGTAAACGTCCGGATTTAACGGACATCCAAAAAGGGATGATAATAGGCTATCGCAGCAAGAATGCCACCATCTCCGAAACAGCGCGATTTGTGAACTGTAGTCCGTCGGTCCGCTGTAGACCGTCAACTTCACGGTCCGTTGTAGTGAAGGTGTACAAAGAATGGACAGCAGGGACAGAAATTGCGTCCCAACGCCAGCACTGTAAAGGGTCACGAGCCATCGACCAGCGGGATGGGATGAGCGGCACCAACGACGACTCGTAAAAGGTGACAGAAGAGCCACAGTCCATCAACTGACCACCAGATTCAACAGTGGTGCCAACACACGTGTATCCAACATTACCGGTGAACGCACCCAGCTACGGATGGACCTGAACAGTCGACGCATGGTTGCTGCACCCATGTTGACCAGGGGTCATCGTCAACAACGCCTAGACTTTGCACGTGAGCACCGCCATTGGACCACAGACGAGTGGGCTAAGGTCGCCTTTCCGACGAGTCAAGGTTTTTGCTCCATAAGATTGACGGGCGATGGCGAGTGTGTCGTGAACGCCATGAAAAGAGACTGCAGGAGGCTATTGTGGGCCGGAATGTGGGGGCAGTGTGCATGTGTGGAGGATCTTTTGTGTGCATGTGTGGGGGATCTTTTGTGTGCATTTGTGGGGGAGCAGTTAGGTCCACTAAATCATCTAGAAGGCAATTTGAATGCCTGTGGCTATCTGTCAATCGTAGAGGACCAGGTGCACCCGTACATGCTCACGATGTTTCCCCAATGTGATGGTGTGTTCCAGCAGGACAATGCACCCTGCCACAAGGCACGTCTCCTTCTGGATTGGTTTGCGGAACACTCTACTGACTTTCGAGTGCTCTCTTGGCCTGCTAATTTGCCGGACATCAATCCAATCGAACATCTGTGGGAGCACCTTGATCGCCATGTACGGCAGCTGGACCCTCCACCTATGACTCTCGAAGCTCTGTGGACACCGCTTCAAGCGGAATGGACTGCTATACCATCGGACACATACAGCGCATTTCTTGTGTCCGTGCCACGACGCCCAGCAGCAGTTATAGTGGGGAAGGGTGGCTACTCCCATTACTAAGCGGGTGGTCATAATTCAGTGATATGACAGTTGTATATGTACAGGTTCACATGCATTCATCCAAGTCTCCCTTATTGCCAAGTAATCAGAAGTACTAAGTACTGTGCTTGCGCTACTAAATACTGTGCATTGAGATTGGTAACTTTAACGTTTAAAATATTTTGTTTTTCAATGGAATCATCATCATTGTTGTAGCTAACAGTATCGTTGTTTGTATTTTTAATATGAAATTTTTTACGATTCATATTAGCAGCATGTGCGATTCCAATCTCTTGTATTCGTCTCTGAACTTTTTCATCGATGGTGCTTGACTATCTGGAGTGAGATAGCAATTACAACAGTCTTTTGAGTTAGTTAAATATAATCCATCTATACTAGTTACTCTATTCAATCCAAACATTAACAGTTGATTTTATTCTGATATGTCATATTCATAGAAGATACGATCAAATGTAGCACCTTGGGATTTAAGTGCCGTGATCTCAGCGGTTGGCATCAATGGGAACTGTTCACGTTTACATTTGATCGTGGCACCTAAATTGATGTTCGCTGTACGTTTAGTGATCGCTGTCCATTTCAAAGCATCATTTATGTTGTCTTTGAACTTGGAAATCAAAGTGGCTTACGTTTGATTCGTGTCCATTTCTTCAGTTGGCAACTCAGTGGTTGCGTGATCGCCTCTGATGCCCGAGGACGCGGGTTCGACCCCGGCCGAGGATGACGAGGATTTTTTCAGGGGGAAAATCCTGTGGTCACGCACTTCCTATGGAAGGAAAGTAAAGGCGTTGGTCCCGTGTAGTCTTTTGCCTGCTGTACGTTAAAGAACCTTTGCGAGGCAAAATTTGCAGCCCCTAAAACGCCGTCCTAAAATGATAATGGCAGTTGAAAAGGACATTGATACCAAACAAACCAAGCCAAACCAATCATTTGCTGATGTTGTAGATGTTGTTCACGCGTTTTTTCTTTTCTAACTCACAACCATAACCTACTACACTCATCTCTTTCACATGTTGTACAGGAGTGAGCATAGGGTCAATAAACAACATTAGAAAAAAGATTTCAAACATTTTCGAATTTGCTCAATAGACTTATAATGGGGACAATAAATGACTATAACTCGGAAACTCCTTGATGTCTGCCACTGATATTTGTCACACACTTATCCAAGGACCTCGTCATTGTTTCATAAAAAATTAGCTTCCTATTTTACGGTCCCTTGTGAGTACACCGATTGCACCGTTAACAAATCCATCGTCCACATCGATGTTCACTCTCAACATATACGGTGAGAGTAGGATATGGCAAACGTCCTAATTCGACAATATTCATCTTGTGTAGTTTTGTTCTTGCTGGATTCTGCGGCCATAACCATTAATTTTATTACTGGCAAAACAACTTATTACGCATGATAGTATTCTTATTGGGAGCATTAACGCTGTTGTTGTGATGAAACAGCCTAACTACATCGGGCAAATTTTTCATGCACCATCGTTTACTTTGAATCTTCTCTCAATCAAGTGCTTTCTCATGAGGAAGCAATCTTTCACCATTGCCGATCTTGGTCAGTATAGTTGAGAATATTTCATTACTCTGGCACATCGCTCGTGACAAATGAAATGAATTGTCGATGATATTGGGCATCACTCGTCTGAACTGACCATACCTATCTCATCAATTATTACACATTTCACAGAAAGGAATTAGCAAGATATTGTTGTATGACCTTAGGAGTCAATCCACTGACCCTTTTGATCTGCTGTGTGATTTTAAATACAGAGTGTGTAGATTCTAAACAGTGCAGAGTGTTCCCGTTCAAGTTCACTGTAGCCTTACCAGTGGACGCACGCACTATATAAGCATTACGAGTTGTATTCTGCCGTTGTCCGAATCAATTTAAGGTTTAATGTATCCATGATTAATTTCTATCGTAAATATTTTGCCAGCAGTACGGGCCAAGTACACATGTATGCATTCGCTATCGCATGTGCATATTCTGGGTATAAATTCTAAGATCAACTCTTTCTGTTCACATTACTCTGCAGATGTTTGGACATCGCATTGCTACACTTTCTTACAAGTGCGATAGCCTTGCCGGTCTCGTATTCGACTTCATTGTTGTTCTCATAACCCGCCTCGCCAACAACACTTCGCATGTACTTATCTTTCATGTTGTTCTCTTTGCAAATTGTTTGCAATATCGTCGTCTTTCTTGCACAGTTCTCTAAGTTTTTCCATCAATGCATCTATATCTGTTACTTTCGTATTCTTTCCTTTTGGCTAAAATGTTCACCTCGTTCGCATCGTACAATTGGATGAATTTGTGTACATCTAATACATCTACAACTTCATTGCGAAATGGATAGAACAATGTAACCATTTCAGGCTTGTAATTGATTGTGTCATCGATGCTATAATGACGGTACCTAATCGCTCTGTGCCCACATTTCTGCGTCTATATGTATTGATGTTTGAACTAAAAATGTCATAGGCTCCATCGTTTTCATTATCAGTCACTTCTTTTTCTATTATGAATTTTTCACCTAAATCTTCTTTGTCCATCACTGCACGTCTCTTCTTAGCTTTGTGTATCTGTTCTGGCAAAACAGTCGAAATTTTGGCGACTAGTCTAGAAATGTGGCTCATCAAATGATTGACGCAGAAGATACTATATCCTGCCTCTTAAGCACACATCTGCAGCGTGTCTAATAGTTTTAAATTTGTTCTACAATGAATGCACAGCATGAAATCATTCACATTGGACTGATGAAACTGATGGGGCAAACATATCACACTACTGTTATGTAGGTGCTTCAAGTCCTTCTCAAACTAAAATCTATTATAAACATTACATGAATATCCAAAATCATTGTTAATGATTATAAAATGAAATATGAATTCAGTCTCCCAAATTTTCGCGTATATGTCGCTCCTTACTTAAATCATATTTGATGAAGATGCTGTTAATGTTGACGGTTATGGCTCATTAGGGACTTCCACTGGTTGAATTCTATCACTCCATGTAGAAACGTTTATGTCATCAGATATGTTATTTGCGTCGAACTATCAGTTATTGGCGCATTCATATCGAGCTATAGTTCATCTTGGCGGCGCAGCGCCTCAACTTTGAGGCGTTCCCGTTGAGCCCATTGACGCTTAACATCGGACATCCGGGTCTTTTTGGATTCCCCATCTCTCGATCTATATTCCTATGACGGTTTCTATAATTTTTCTCGTGTTTATTAGGCATAAATTTGGAAATTCTGTAATTTTTGCGAAATTTCCACACATCGAAGGCCGATTTCTTAGACACTATTAAATATTGAGGTTTAAATTTTAAGCCATTTTATAAATCGCAGAAAGATAAAACAAATGACACCTCAAATGTCGTGGTAGCAGAAAGGAAGCCGGAGCTAAACTAATTTAATATCCGCCATAGAGCAGATTTTCTGACTTAACTTTGCACGGCGTTTGCATCAGCCAATGAGGTCAGCACGAAATCAGTGATGGTCTTAAACATGCTTTGTTCTATACACTATCGAATGCGATATCGATCATTCTTCTATCATTAATAGTTTTCACGTTATTAAAGTTTTCGTGATCAACACTTTTCGTGACATTCACGATTTAAACGTGGCATCCTAGTCTCGAAACGTAAGACGTATTCTACGTCAAAACATAAGATGAGAAACAAAACTCTTAACTCTTAATCCAACGCTAAACAATATTCTTAAGAAGTATTAACTGACTAACCATGGAGAAAAGCAGACCTCTAACAATTATTTGGAATAACGAACAAACAAGTTTACTTACAACACTTCCACAAGCAAATCCCATGCATCTCAGTGACCGGTTTCCAAATTTGTTTGTAATACTTGCATTTCTCATAAAGTTATCTCAACTGCATGTGAAAAGTATAGAATACTCCCATATGATGCATATTTCAAAGTATGCAGGAAATCTTACACAAACGTGTTTGCCAAATTTGTGGTCTTTATTTCTTTTCTGTCAAGCGCATGAAATTGTACAAAGCAGTTCATGGCAAGACCTCTAATTTGAATGCTCCTACTACAACATTTGCAGTCGTAGTTAATATTACCTGCAAACAAGGAGAGTTAGACTTGCACTAATCTAGCAGGTATGTAAATATGAAACCGGAATTTTTGTATAGAAAAATACACGTTTATTATATGAAAGCGATAAAAAATATTTTATTCGAATAATGCCCATCGGTGGCTATACATTTTTTCCACCTGTCTGACAATTTGTGGATGCCACCCAACGATATAAAATCAGTAGATCGCTTGTGTGGAGAGTGTTAGTTCATTCAGCCCAGAAGGCGATGAAGTCATCTCTGAGTGGCAGTGAGCGCATGGGGCAGATTGCTCTGAGCCTCTGAGCTCTCCGAGGGTGAAAGAAGTGAGGCGCTCCGTTCAAGATGAGAGATTTTGTTCAGAAAATTAGTATCATTTAATAACTAAAATAAGATTTTTACCATAAACTTGGATTAACCTAATCCTATTGTGAGTAATTATGCAGATAACGGCCTCCAGCTCAATTTGCGTTTTTCGCTACTTTCTTTCGCTTTTCGAACTAAGTCTTGGGTTCCTGCCTTTCTCGAAGGGTGGACGAAATATTCCATTTTTATTTTTGGTAGGGTATGGGTGTTTTTCTGATGGTAGGCAAACTCTTACTACTCTCGAATATCGAATTTTCCATCAACAACTGCACAGTTTGAAAACTTGAAAGCAATTGAAACAACACACAGGATGCTTGAAGGCCGACTACTTTACATCATGTCAGATCAACTGCTTTAGCAGATATCACAAATTTTGGATGAGCTTAACGTTGGTTGAACCCGTAACTTAAAATAAAGAAAAGTAAAAATTTTTTAATTTTCTATTTTATCAAACGTGTTTATGTATTAATTTAGACTATTTTATCTGATCATATGAATTTTATGATACAAACAAGTTTGTTTTTTCAAATAATAACAAGCATCAGTGAAAATGTTTCTTGTGATTCCAATAAATTATCACATAAAAGTAACAATTGTGTTTGTATACTTGTGTTACATAATTGTCATCACTTCTCAGCTTAATGAAAAATCACCATTATTCATTATTGCATATTTATGTTAACTTTTATTTTCCATATTAAGCACAATTAATAAATTGCCTATGTAACTCAAATTTTGTGCACGTAAAAAAACGGATACTCTTGTCTGTAAATTTAAAGGCTTTAGTAAAATTTTATAATTCCTGTAATTTAACTTTTCAAGGATAAAACTCGTTAAACTGAACCATAACAGCTAAACTATTTCATTACTAATTCACAATCAAAAAGTCAGTTCAACCAAAGATATATATTTTTTAAGTTACAATAGGTACAATAGGATTAGGTTAATATAGTAACCGCGCTTACATTGTATAGTAAAATAGTTATTCACTGGATAATATTTTGGATACTAAGTTTCTAAACAAACTCTTATTTTTAAACGAAACGCCTCACCCATTATCCTCGTCTACATGTATCTTCAGAAGTTCTTCCAATTGTGAATTACTAATAGTTATTGCGGGTCTTATTTTTAATAAATACTTCAAAAATAAATTGAAATGGTTCAACGGTACATTCCCACAAGGCTCCCACTTTGACATGAAAATAAAGAAAAAGAAAAAAAAAAACTTTTTTTACGGGGGAATGGTGGGGGGGGGGGGCCCATAAAAAACCTTTATAACTCAAATTGATTGTCTTTGGTTGCATACTAGCGAATGCCGCAACCATTTCTTCATGTTTAGAAAAAAATGAATACACTATTTCTCATAATGCTTCAGCAATTTTGATCAAATACTTCAAGACACTGTTTTATTTGGTTCTGTTGTTTGTCGTTTAGGAGGAGTTAGCTGCACATAGTATAAACGGATTTTTTATTTCAAAATTTCATTATATCTTCTCGAATTATGAATTCTTAAGTCAATTTCAAAAGAAAAAAATTTTGACTTTGTGTCACGTGGATTTCGCCAGAGTGAGCGTGCAACGAAAGCAAGAAGAGAGGATGACGTACGACGACTACGTAGTAATGACAACGACTCTCCAAAAGCCACGCGAGAGAGGATCGAGAAAAACGAGAGGAGAGAGAACGTTTGGCACGAGCAGGGGAGGTGGCGAGAGAAGGTTCTCGATAACCGGTACGAAAAAGGGAGGTCGTTTGCCCGGCAGGAGAGAGAGAGAAGACGCCGCGTTGGAAGCGGGGATTTTCGACGGATGGTCGACGAGCCCGCAGTGGAAGCCTCATATGGGGGAGTTTTCGAAGCTTATCGTCATCCGACGGCCGGCGAGCAAGCCAACGACCTTTGAAGAGAGACATGCAGCGAGCAGGCGCCCGTATTCTCCTTGGCATTCATCAACATTGAATGGGAGTGTCGCCTGGCCCACGCCATAGAACGAGTTTTATCAGCGCTAGGCACGGAAACGAGCCACGAGGACAACGATAAGGAGAGCGAGGGAAATCGGCTGTTTTCTACCGACCCGCCGCCGTCGAATGGACTGTCTCCGACGGAAAGCAACGAAGCGGAGTTTCTGCGACTGTTGGTAACAAGGTACGAGAGGCCTTTATTATATCATGAACTAAATACCCTGCTGTTCGAGAGAACTGTATATAATATCGCCGTATTCGAGACCACTATCGTTTATTCACAATTTGCGTTGTTCGCTGCTGTTTTCGAGGGCGACGCAAGTGAATTTAACGAGGGAGATTCGGTGACCGGTATCTATCCCTTTTCCCTTAGAGGTTATTTACAAAGGGGACTAGGGGGATTTATACTAGGTTTCCGCAGCGAATAACTTTTCTTCTGAACTCGTCGGAGTTTCGCATAACGGCCTACCTTAGTCCGTATCGCTGTATTCAGCAGGCGAGGAGTGTGTCATTGCACATTTGGGGAGAAGCCATTAAGTGCGCCGTGAAACTATTGTGATGCGGATTCTAAGCTGGAGAGGCGTAGCTGGTGTTTTAAAGTGATTTTGTGTTTGTGCCCTATTATATTTTTTGTTATGCGGCTGTATGTTTAGCCTTGTGTAAAATTTACGTCTCCGTAATTTCAGTTCCAAGGTTGCTTAGTCAGCGACATGCAGTGTCTGTGAATCGTTGTTGCGAGCGGCGGAGACGAATACTGTGTGGGTTTATATGTTAATTTCTGCAGTGTTTGGTGTGATATTCTTCTACCGTGATCTGCTTATAAGAATGTGAGTTCGAACCCATCTTATTTTTTTTTGTTTCCATGTTTTCTTACGTTATTAGTGCACGAGAGTAGGTGCGTGCGCACTCATGTAAATTGATGGCCTTGACACTACACTGCTTGTTTGGCCAGTGTCAGGTGATGATCTGCTAACGACGCGAAGGATGCTCAGTGTGAGCTAGTGTTTATTTACAGCTTGTGTTTAAGATTTGAGAAGTGCCACTTGTGTGCCACGATCAGTCTTTGTGGGATCCACTCCAGACAGCGTGTCGACGTTTTACTTCTTCTTCTCTTCCCATCAAGCATCTATAGCTCTACAATAGTCAGCCAGTGCGATTCGACGGGTTCACGTTAGGACCGCCAATCGCTGGTCCCTTCATCTCCTCACAGCGGAGATTCTACGGAAGGATCTTCTCATTTTTGCAGTATCTTTCCACAATAATAGTCCACTGGCGTCTCGGCGAGTTAACCTCGGCCTCGTCATTCGTCAGTGTCCTCTTCAATTCCACTGGCCTCATTAGTCATCGCCGGTCCTACAGCATCCTATTTTCGGCGTGAAGATAACGGTCTTCGAGCGCCTTCTATATCGCTATCATTGCTCTAACCAAGGAAGGTTTTCCGAACTGAGTTTTTGTTTCCGGTGAGCTCATCAGTCTTTTGAGTTTCCATCGGCAACAAACATTCGCAACCAAGAAAAGACTTTGACTTTAGTTTCTATATGTAACAATGCATCTACATATAGAGACACAGCTTCCACTGTTTTGAACTTAAACTAATTTCTTTTATTTTCGGTTATTCCGTACGTGGCAGCGCCACCTTGTAGTCATTTATATAATTTCTACAATAAAGCTTTTAGTTTTATAAACTTTATTTTCGTTCCTATCTCTTGTTCATTTAACTCTGCTAAATCCACTTGACACTTTGCTCGCTCGTTCGAAGGATAAAACTCGTTAGACTGAACGAGACCTTTAAACCTTTACTATTATACAATAGGATTAGCTACATCCATTAGACACACTTATGGTAAAATAGTTATTCATTGAATAGTTTTTAGATACTAAATTTCTGAACAAAATCTCTCATCTTTGAATTTAGCGCCTCACTTCTATCACCCTCCTCGATGAGCTGAGAGCATTGAGCACAGATTGAGCAACTTGCCCCAGTCGCGCGCTGCCGCTCAGAGATGACGTCGTCGCCTTCTGGGCGGAAAGAACTAACACTCCCCGCTTATGTGGCCGCCATCTTTGGGTCAATTTGAAGGCGGCGAAAAGTGGAACTAACCTCTATTGTAAGCAGTGAACTCTATACAAACTGGAACGCTCGCTCCTAGGCGAACAGTAAGAAAAAAGTGAGTCTAGTGTTTATCGCTTACTTTTCCTGGTGGTGTTGGCAAAACGCTGCATGTTGCCAGCAGCCATGTGCAGCCAGCTTGCGTTGTAAACGAGCGGTCGTAAAAATTTACAAGGTAATTGAAGAGAAAAACAATTACTGACTACTGAATTCGACGTTGTGCCTATACTTATGAAGGTACGTGTTATAAAGCCTAGATATAAGGAAAGATTTAGTTTTGTTAAAACAGTTTTATAATCTTGTCGTCGTTACTTTCGATTTTGAATGTTGTAGGCCTTTAACCATGTTCAACGTTTAATAACAGTACATATCATCATCATGGTTATCTCTTGCTGTGTGGTTGGTTGTTCAAATAGATGGGACAAAACAAAACCAGATATCCGATTTCATAGGTAAATATAACTCATCTTGTATCAGATGTTTGACAATCCCTGTGCATAACAACTTTTGATCGCTGTCTAGGTTTCCGTTCTCCAGACCTGATATTCTTTCTCAGTGGATTTCAGCTGTTTATCGGAAAGACTGGACCCCAAACAAACATAATGCAATCTGCAGCATTCATTTTACTAATGATGACTATGAAATGAAAGTTGGTGGGGGAAGTGCCTTAAAAGCTTCAGCTGTTCCTTCATTAATTGATTACCCAACACATATTCACAAAACTATAACGAGAAAGCGAAGACCATTAGTACGTTGCAATTTACCAAATAAAAAGGTAAAATTGATTTTATGTTATCTTATGTTATTTGATGTAATTGTACCGCACGTGCATTAAATGTGCGTTATGTTTTTTTATAGGTAAGACTTCATGATGAGGAAAATAATGTAACACCTACAAATGACTTATCATCATCATGCCTTGAAAATAATGATGAAAGCACAGTTATTATTAACACCAAAGCCAAAATATTTACCCAATCACCTACTAAACTTAAATTACGGCGGAAGATAATAACTTTACAACAGAAACTTCGACGAAAAAATAAAAAAATCACATCTATGAAAATGTTGCTCGATGAACTTGAAAAAATAACATTTGTCAGGTGACATCTCAGACAACTGAAAAACTATTTTGAAGGATTTCCTTTAGAGCTCTTCATACATCAAAAAAAAAATGATAAACGTGGAAAAACAGCTCGCATATATAGTGATGTGGTTAAGGAGTTTGCATTAACTCTAAATTTTTATTCTTCAAAAGCTTAAAAATATGTGCGCTCTTTATTTCATTTACCTCATCCATCCCGAATTAGAAATTGGGTTTCAAAAGCTGACTGTTCACCAGGTTTTTTGAATGAAGTATTTCAGTACATTGAAAGGAATAGTGACTGCAAATGGCTTAAAGATGTATCATTAATAATTGATTCCATGTCAATAAAAAAAACAAATAATATGGGATGATTCCAAATGTAAGTATTCAGGTTACGTAGACATAGCTGGATTAGCAGGAGAAAATGAAACATTAGCATCAGAAGCTCTTTGTTTTTTTTTAATAGTAACTCATAAGCATAATTTCAAGGTTCCTATTGCATATTTCTTTGTTGATAAAATATCAGCTAACATTCAAGCTCAGCTGATAAACGTTTGTTTAACAAAACTTCATATGGTTGGTGTACGTGTCCATTCTGTCACATGCGATGGTGCATATGCTAATATTAAGTGCCTTTCTTTATTGGGTTGCAATTTCAGTGATGATATGAAATCTTATTTTATTCACCCCTTCATGGGCAAAGTATACGCCATACTCGATCCATGTCACATGGCAAAATTGGCACGAAGTTGTATGTGTGAAAAAAAAATAACTTCACCAAAGGGGACCATAGATTGGAATTATATAGTTGCTTTGCATAAAGCTCAGGAAGTGGAAGGACTAAAATTTGCAAACAAATTATCAGGCACCCATGTAAGATGGAAAAGTAAGCCAATGAATGTCCGTTTGGCTGTTCAGACGTTAAGCTCCGGAGTGGCAGATGCCATTGATTACTTAAGAGAAACTGGACATTCTGATTTTCAGAACTCTCAAGCAACTGTTGAATTTTTGCGCTACATGGATCGATTATTTGACATGCTAAATTTTCGCAATCCGTTCGGAAAACATTATAAACAGCCGTTATGTTTGAGAAATGAATCACAGTGGAAATCAGCTTTTGCTGACACCATTATGTTCTTAAACTCATTAAAGATTGATAATATTCCAATATTGTGTCATTCCAGAAAAACATTTGCACTTGGGTACATCATAACTATAAATTCCATTCAGTCATTAGCTAAAGAATTACTTGAAAGATCATCTGATCCGTATAAATACGTTTTGACGTATAAGTTTTCGCAGGACCATTTGGAACTTTTTTTTTCTTGTGTTCGCTCAAGAGGAGGATGGAATAACAATCCAAATGCGTTGCAGTTTCAATGGGCAATACGAAAATTACTTTTCAAAACCCATATCAATGCATCTGGAAATTCAGTTGATTTTCAAATGTCAAATGCTCTTACCATTTTTCAGTTTAATGGAGCTAAAGATGCTGAAAATGAAATGTGTGCAAATGATGAAACAGATCAATTAAATGCACGTTTCTTGTTGGATTCAGTAGAATTATCTAATTACCAGAAAAACATTATACATTACATTGGTTAAAAGGAAAGCTGTCATGTGATGAATGTTTAATATGTATTGAAGAATTTTACTCAAATTTGAAGTTGACTCACAATTATTCTAAATCAAATGCTTGTGATTCGGCAAGTTTTTTGAATTTTGTTTCACGGGGTAAGCTTCAAAGACCATCAGATGATGTTGTGAGAGTAATCATGCAGACAGAACAAGCATTTCTTTTAGCTGTCAAAAATAAAATGATGGTTGAAAAACGATTAAAGCAGGTGATTGTAAACTCTGTGCTGATGAAATTTTACGAGCATGGTAACTTTCCGTTTTTATCTAGCCACTCTATTGCTGAAGAGGTGGAATGCGA
Organism: Rhysida immarginata; assembly: GCA_023313115.1. Classification (NCBI taxonomy): domain Eukaryota; kingdom Metazoa; phylum Arthropoda; class Chilopoda; order Scolopendromorpha; family Scolopendridae; genus Rhysida; species Rhysida immarginata. The sequence goes on along the minus strand of JAHWFO010055510.1, from coordinate 460,084 downwards.
AGTCCCACATCATTTGCAGCTTACAAAAATTATAGCTGAAACATATTGCACATTACGTTTATATGATTTTGGAAAACAAAGCACATTAAAACTTATCCATAAAAACACTAATTCAGAAAGAAGCAGATTAAACAGGTTAATTATATTCAAAAATCTATAAGTTATTTCGAATTTACTTAACTTCTAAACATTGTTCCATTCCGAAAATATAATCTTAAGTTTACACAGGTGAAAAAAAACCCAAGAAACTGGCTACAACTATCAACCAGCAAAAGCAACGAAACCACAAACCCACAATACATAATTTTTAATGCCTCAGATGTACATTTCGGGGTCTGCGATCCCTTCATCAGTGAATGATTAACAATCTAAAAAGTGATTGTTAATCACCCACTGATAAAGGGATCATAGACCCCGAAATGTACATCTGAGGCATTAAAAATTATGCATTGTGGATTTGTGGTTTTGTTGCTTTTGCTGGTTGATTGTTAAGTTTACAGTTTCTCTGAATTTTACAAATACTGTATTATTTTTAATATTATTCAGTAGGCACTTCGATATTTCTAATGAGCGCTACTATTTAATTTAGCAAATCTGAATAAGTTTTAAAGCTTGTTATACTAAAATTGTACTCGTCTGTGATATTAATATAAGTGGTTATTTTCATGTGATTTTCACAATATGATATAACTGTTGTTCCTTCGATTTAAAAAAATTATTAATTAAAAATGATTTTCTAGTCATATCCTTGAAATAATAAATAAAAAAAGTTACATTTTAGAGAGCCCTGTTTGTTTGATTGACATGGTTTTCGTTGGTTTTCATATATTGGAGATTGGGGCTCTTTAGATTGTTTGCTCGTTTCGCCAACACGACCAGGAAAAAGTAATGCTCCTGAGATGCTTCACCTTTGAACAATGAGCGAGCGTTCCAGTTTGTATAGAGTTCACTGATTGTAAGTGTAGGCGCCATTACTGTGGTTGGCAGAACAACATCGCCAGCCAAAGCGCCATTACTATACAGAGTGGGCCAGAAAAAAAGGATTCATGAAAATTTTCTAACTTCGATGGGTATGATCCAATGGGGATGAGAGGTTAATTTAGTATTTAATCACCTGTAATTGTCAATCCTTTGTTGAAGCAATGTAATTTTTTTTCTTTCGTGAAATTATGGTTGAGAGAGTTTTTTTCAATAAACCATCATCTCCTATTTTTGAATGGACACGTCTCATGTTACATTTCCTTTCACTGATGATTGACCCCCATTGGACCATAACTACTGAATTTAGAAAATTTTCATGAATCCTTTTTTCTGGCCCACTCTGTATATCCGCTCTGTCGCAAGCTGAGAAAGCCAACCCCCTCCCCCACCAACATCGTGCTTGGAGTCTGAAATTTCTTAAGCGTCCTCATCCAAATTTAGATGCTTTTTAAATAAACCATTAAGAAATGATATAACCAAGTACCGAAAGGTTAAACTAAACCATTCGCGGAACTATATTTTTAAACCACCCTACGTTAATATTGTTAGTTGTCACGTGGATTTTGCAGAGTTTAATTTAACAAGAGCTAGGAACGAGAAAAGTTTATTAGTTTTAATAAATGCTTTATTGAAGCTGTCTTTAAACTTAAATGATATTAGGTGGCGCTATCACTCAATGTTGTTGAAACATAAACGTAAATAAAGATAACTGTTCTGCAGTGGAAGAATAATGAAAAACGAAATGTTTGAAAGTTCAAAAGTTCTCCTTTTCTCCAAGGAAAGAATTTGATAGCGCCCCTGAGTATAAATGCGCTCACAAACGGAAAAGCCTTTGGTCGAGGTTCGGTAACGTGAAAAAGTTGACACGTGACTTCTGTTGAAACGGATTTAAAATGTCAAGTCCAGGAATACATAATTGAAGTGATGACTTCCAAATGGCATATGGAGGCGGAGGTGAGGTACTGCTGAATGACGAGGCTGCGGTTATCTCGCCGAGACGACAGTAGACAAATGTAGCTCGTGGAAACGGAACGATGAAATCCAAGTAATGGGACTCTGGATATGATGATGTGATGAATACCCGACGAATGACGAGGCAGTAGTTAACTCGCCGAGACGTCCGGGCGAACTATTGCAAGGTATGGATGTTGGAAGATTTGTGACGTAAGGAAGTGATGACCAGATTCACGTGAGCTGCTCGTCGAAACACTACTTGGATTTACACGACGTGTGGATTAGGAAGACGAACCCAAATACGCTCCTCGGTATGCTCATACATAAATTATGTAGCAAATCAGAATAACGGTATGACACACAACACCATTAAAGAACGCTGCTCACTTAATAAAAATACTGAAACCACAATTAACATCATATTCTTACGTATACGCCGATTTAAAAGACTGCAATACACTTATGCATACACAAATCTATTCGGGATTTAAACACTTTTGTAGGTAATAAATGCTAATCGAAGAGTAACACACTTTTACCACTACGGGCGAACAGAGAATGTAGCACCACAATATTATTGCACAATGCAGCAAAAAAAATAATCACAAGTGACGTTTTCTTCGTTGCTCGAAGATAGCTCACTATAACACTACTTGACTACGTGGACACACCACTGGCACTGAAATCAATATTCAGAAAGAACATATGGTAAACACTATTAAAGAATAAATCGGCATGTAGATAGTAGAGAATATAGCGATAACACTTCTGAACTCTCCAACTACCCCTCTCCAGGCTCGTGGGCGTAGAATATCGTCGTCTGACGAAATTACATTCACACGTGCTGACAAGCTCCGTTGAAAAGAGAATCCCGCGACGAAACGGGAGTTGAAGATAAAGTTCGAAGTTAATTTAATAGTTCTGAGGTCCGGCTTCTTGCAATGAATCCGCCGACCTCACCCGTGAGGTACGCTCCGAGTGAAAATGGATAGATGCCTATGACCGCCGCTCCGTCGTTTAGCTCGCCGGCATCTTCTTTAAAAATTCTACGGAAACATTTTAATTGAGCCTCCGCAACTGTAGTGCTGAACACCGTAACGTTAAAAGCGGTTCTAGGGACACTACTATTAGGGGACTCAAAGTAGGAGAAAGTTCTTTCGTACCTCAGGTAACGAAGATTTAAGAGACGGGCGTCGTTTCCTTCCGTCGGGACCGGTTCATTAGCTGACGGCGGCAAACACGCATACGACGGCTGGTCCTCGCTCCTTTCGTGGGCGACGTCGGGGCTTGCTTCTGGGTACAGTTCTTTTATTACCGTCTCAATGGCACGCTTCAGGCGACTCTCCCAAACGTCGTCGTCTCGTTTAGCGGCGAAGATATTCTCTAACTCGCTTACGATGGGATTACATAAGCCGCTCTCTCCCTCGCCGACCGTTGGCAGACGCTCGACGACGAAAACTCCCCCGTGAGCGGCTTCCGTCGCTGACTCGCTCACCTTGCCGGGACGTACTTTGTTTTCCTTGCCGCGTCTCTTTCGTCTCGTTCGCCTGAAGCTCGTGGGCAACTTATCCTCCACTCCTGGGCGAAAACGATCCCGCGACCTTTCGCGTTCGAGCCATCGGTTCCTTCTGCCTCTTTTCTCGTTCTCTTCTCGCGTTGCTTTCGGAGTGGCTCTCTTCATCTTACGTGATATTGACGCGTCATCCACTCCTTTCACTTTCGTCGATGTTCTACTCTGGCGAAAACCACGTGACATTAGTTTCTAATGGACCATAATGATACCATTAAACCATGTACCTTTGAAATAATTTCAACTATCATTAATTTTACGTTATATTCATTCATGACACATCATTCCAAGTCGTTTGATATATTACATGCTATATCTTAGCATTGAAAGTTTCAATGAACCATAATGGTTCAACTAAACCAGGTTCCTTGAAACTAATTTCGAATATCATTAATTTTACGTTATATTCATTCATTACAACTCGTTCCAATCGTTTGATATATTACATGCCATATTTTAGCACTGAAAATTTTTGAGGGTGTCATAAGGGTACAATTAGAGCACGTGTCATTGTTTCGATTTCGACCATTTTCAAAATGGGTTCATTCCTTATTTATTAATTGGCGAAAATAGTAATTTATATCCGCTTCTATCTCGTCATTACTATTTGTTTGATATATTACTTAATATATCTCTCCATTGAAAATTGCTATGTGGGGTCGTAAAAGTACCATTTGTGCACGTGCTATTGAACAGATTTAGATAATATTTGTGATTGGTTCGTGCCATGTACCATGTTCATCGACTGACGAAAATAATAATGAATAACCGCATCTATCTCGTCATTACGATTTGTTTGATGTATTGCTCAATATATTTTCCCATTGAAAATTGCTAGGCGGGAAAATAGAGGTACCATTTGTGCATGTGCCAATGAACCGATTTAGATAATATTTGTATCTGGTTCGTGCCATGAACCATATTCATCGTCTGACGAAAACAGATTTTGAAAATCTTTCATAGCCTCGGAGGAGTTTGAGTTATAGACAGACGGACAGACAGACACGTTTCCCCACACTGATAGCATAAAGCACCTTTCGGTCCTTAATAAATGCGGTATATAATTTCATCAACCTCTAAACAATCTATCTGGTATCACTGAAACGACGGTAACATGGTTGAATATCGACATCTTTTATGCATCAACAACCACGATATAAAAGACGACAGGATTTTTACTTGAGAAAAACATTCTAAGACGCAGAAAGATAAAAACACACCTGTGAAAGGTCAGTGATGAACCTTTAATATATCTATTACTACAATTTAAAGCTGGACAAGAAATCGGCATTCAGTTATACTGTGTTTGTCTACGCAAACTTCAAACGTAAACATACGATGAAGGCCATTATTTGCCAACCAAAGCAATGGCAGACAGGCTTTCAAATGGGGACGCGTTGGTGGCGCTGAAAGCAGCTCATGAGCGATCTACTCATTTCATATCGTTGATGCCACACCAAAAAACTGCTGCTCTTTTAAGGCATACAAGTCATCGAGCCATTTTCATACATTTTCGTAATAAGTGAAGCGTTGCTCAGCAATTACGTGCCCCATCGATGCAAATAAGTAATAATCGAACGGAGCCAAGTCTCGTGAGTAAGCCGCATGCGAAAGTATTTTCCAACTAAAGGCCTCAATCGTTTCCTTGACCAAGTTTTGCTGTGTGTGATGGTGCATTATCATAAAGCAAAGTCACTTTGTGTTGCCTTTTTTGATATTTTGGTCGTTTTTCACGCAAAGCTTGATTCAAGTCGATCATTTGTTGTCGGTAGCGTTCAGTATTAACGGTTTAACCAGGTTTCAGCAGCTCATAAAAATGAGCTGAAATTGCCCCACCCACAAGGAGTTATCCGAATGAGCCAAATTTAGGTATACAGCAAGAGATACATCTGAACATACCTTTATTACGTTATGGAGCCAAGACGTGCACTCGTTTCTACAGGGTGGCCCAACGGAAAGCGGCATCAGTAGGTTGTGGGACCGCCTCTAGCGGCGATGCATTGTTCCAGCCGCAAGTGTAGGTGATCATACAGGTGGCGAATGTCATCTTTGGGTACGTCTGCCCAGGCCTCGTGAACCTGCTGTGTCAGGTCATGGAGATTGCGGGCTGATCATAATCGACGTCCCACCATGTCCCACACGTGCTCAATTGGCGATAGGTCTGGGGATCTCGCGGGCCATGGCAGACAGTTGACATCATGCTGACATGCCATGCTCATGTTTGCCGTGTGCGGTCTGGCGTTATCCTGCTGAAAGACTGCGCCGAGTATGGTGTGCAGAAAGGGCAGTAATACGGGCTGCAGAATCTCTGTGACGTACCGTGGTGCTGTCAGGGTGCCTTAGATGGTGACTAAAGACCTTCTGGTATCGTAGCCGATGGCACCCCAGACCATGAACCCGGGTGCTGGTCCACGATGGCGATACCGGATGCAATGTTAATTGACACGTTCCAATGGTCTGCGCCACATCTGTCCGCGTCTGTCTTCGGTATCCAAACAAAAGCGGGATTCGTCGCTGAAGATCACCGGGCGCCATTCCATTCGCCAGCCCACTCGTTCACGACACCATTGCAGTCGTATCGCGCGGTACTCAGGTGTCAAAGGAAGACACAACAATGGACGCCTGGCAGACACTGTCACGGCGTGTAACCGGCGTGCTATTGTCGCTGTTGACACTGGAGCAGTACCGGGAATAGTGATGTTGTCGCGCAGTTGCCGCAGGGTGATGGTCTGTCCGTCCTCACGTGACTGTTAGACCGATTTCAATCACAAACTAATCAGGTGAGCTCAGGAAGGGTCTCTATCGAATAGCGAAAGCAGAATTTGAAAAAGTTTAAGCATTCTTGAGTAATCGTCGGACATACAGACAGACAGACGGACAGACAGATAGACAGACAAACGGACAGACAGACACACAAACAGAGCGAAACCAATATATGCTTTTCAGCATATAATAACATATAATTGTGAAAACAATTAACCCATCAGACAGGCAAAACCCAAAACGGAATTAATGAGAAAAACATAAAAAGTAAAAATAATAAAATTAACAGAGTAAACTCAAAGCCATAAAGATCAGCTGAGTCAAACGAAAGAAACGATAAAGCTTAAACACGATGCAAAAAACTTAGTCGAGACAACTAGCTTCTGCTAAGAATATAATTTTAATTAAATTTGGGTTGCCCCCGAATTTTAATAATCGGCAACTTTAAACCTTACATACAAAAATTTACCATTCGTTCTGTAAAATTTGGTACTAAGAGAGAGACCAAAGCGAATTCATCCCTTAGCAAATTTAAGAGCAAT
>JAHWFO010055510.1:413517-432675 GCA_023313115.1 Rhysida immarginata | reverse complement strand
AGTTAGCGTTCAAATTCGGACCCACATTGTATTAAAAGAAAATGTTCATTCTGGTTATCTCTGTCTTTGCTTACAGTTATACACACTTTTTCAGAATCACCCTGTATACATTGAATTGCTGAATGGGACAATTTGACTGTTAAGAACTCTACGCAGAAATAAAAACAACTTACATGAAACGTAAAATTCTCGTCTTCTTCTAGTGCCGGCGAGAACTTGTCATAAACATAACAGTTAATATCTGTATTCTAAAAAAAATAATAATAATTTTATATTCTTATTTTATTGTTACCGTCCGCCGCGCAACTAATTATGAGTTGTAGGGCAGATAATTGCTGGCAGGTGAACTGCATTACAATAGGACTTGATTCAAAAATGGGGGGGGGGGGGTATAGTTATAAAACGCAAACAAACACACGTGGGCCAACATTTTAGATTTGTTAAAAACATTATTACTGAATTTGCTAAGTTGGCCGTTCTGCTGCCAATTTTTTTTCGAATTTTTTGATTTTGAGTTCAGATTCAGATAGAGCATCAAAAAAATAAATAAAAATCACAGTGATGTTTTTAAGGGGCTTGTACTTTTAACAGCTTTCTGACAATGCAGTACCACGCATTCTCAACTGCTTTTAATCTTTTTTTAATTGTTTTTGACCATATAACATTAAAAAATTTTAAGAGTAATACAAATAATGATAAAACAATAAAGAATAATAATAATATAATTATTAAAGTTTCTAAAAGGCCTTTTAATTTAAGTGTTTAGTAAATACCTTTATTTCTCGTTAGATAATTTAATTTTTACTTTTTTTTGAACTGCAATACTAATAATAATGAGAGAAAAAGTAACAATTAAATTATCTAATGATAAATAGTAAATAATAATGATAATTTTATTGTTCTTTGTGTTGTTATTCTTTTTAGCATTATATGCAGTTTTTAATCCTAAGTGATGCTGTAAACTAAAAAAAAAAGATTAAAAAATCACAGCAAATGCAGTTCACACGTGTTTGTTCATACCCCTATTTTTGACTGGTCTATTGTAACGCAGCGAATATACCAGCAATTATCTGCCCAATTATAGAAATAGTAATTGCTATAGAGATGCACGAATACCCAACTGTCGGTTACATCAGGGATATGGGGCTGTATATCTAGACAATTCGAGCTCAATAAATGGCCATTCACTGAAAACTTTGAGGAACTCCTCGGCAAGTTTTACTCGGTATCGTATCAGCATAGCGGAATACTTTAAAAATCCGCATGGGTATTCTAGCATCTTTATTTATAAGATAAATGTTAGAATTATTACATAAGAGTAATGTATGTTTGGGTCATTCAAAAATTATTTGGCATTCCCCTCCTCCCAAAACAGGAAAAGTTGCAGTTTAAAATGCGCTAACGGTATACAGTATACAGACGGGATGCGTGTTTACAAACATAAGCTTATTTCGTACCTAGACGTATTTAAGCTTTCTTAATAAATGCACATCCGGTGTTAGCTTTGACTAAAAGTCGAAACTATTCAGATTGACTGTCAAGGGCAGCGATTTATCATTAATTTTTTATTGAGTCGGAGATCATAAAACGTTACACGGATATCGATAAAACGTTACTTTGCTCAATAAATTTGCGTTGCGCGAATTGATTGAACTAACAAAGGAACCCCACATAGCCTAACCGCTCTGTGGCTATGTATGCTGAAATGGCTATGTATGCTGAAATGTTTTCGTTTTCGCGGTTTATTTTGAAAGAAACACAATTTCGCATTCTCTTATTTTGCAAGCATCTATAGTAACTTCAGATGAGTAACATATATCAATTTGGTGGAAATCTGTGACATACATGTTCGAGGGATTCCCTTGTAAGAGCAACACAATACGACATTTTTATTAGTTAAATCGTTCACTGTTTACTCTTTTCTGCCTCAGACAATCCTATGGTCGTAAATAAAAGAAGGCACAGAAATTGGTGCATGCACGTTCCTATTTCCTGCGCAGCCCGACTTATAGAAGGTAGGCCATTCTACACCTTATTATTGCAACCCTTCGGCATAATATTAGGACAACGCTGTGTACACAGACTCGTAAGGCCATGAGAGCTTCGAGTGAAGTAGCGAAATTTATATTTGTTTGTTTCGTTAGGTCTCATGGGCGCGTCAACAGCTAGGTCATTTTGCGTTTCACATGACTCTACAAAACACAAATCCGGGGACAAACACAACATCCATGCCCACGGCGGGATTCGAACCCGCGACCCGAGAGATTCGAGAAGTGGAAAGCCCCCTCTGCCACCGGGCCGGCGCGAAATTTATATCCATGGTATTAAATGAATAAAACAATAAATAGAATTTCTTCCTCAATCATAGACAATTTAATGAAAACTAATAAAAAATGCAAATTGTGAAAAAGTCAATGTATTTTATTATTGCCAATTTTAAATTTTCAATTAACAAACAATAAAAGTTGGTTTTTTTTTGCACTGAGAATAATAATTAAATAATACAAATGCAAGTAAAAATTAAGCCCGTTTCTTCGAAGTAGATTATCCTCACATCATGCTCTCTTCGTAATAATGAAATATTCAATTCCACCGTGGCAAATTTCTTCAAATTTCATTGCAATTTGTAGTTTTTATTATTTTCGTCATTAAATTGTTTTTGAGTGAGGAAGAAATTCTATTCATTGATTTAAAAACTAATTTCTGTTTACTTCCTTCTCTATACAGGGTGATTCAGAAAGGTAGATCAAGAATGAAATACCATGTACAGTTTGTAGCGGGGAACAATATTTTTCCTATAAACATGGGTTCGGACGGCAATGGTAGGGTCCATGTAAATTGGGAACTAAACATGTAAATTGTTCGTGTTCTCTCCTTTAAAAGAGAGGAAACGAAACATGTAACTCCATTGTCGTACAATGGATCGCTTGACTAATGCGGAGCTGGCGGACATGCATCTCGTCTACGGCGAGGCACAGGGTAATGCTACTGAAGCGGAAAGGATTTGCCAACAGCGTTTTCCAGACCGTGATCACCAATATCGGGCGTTTCAAACGCCTACATCGAGGCTCAGGGTCGGCATTTTGAACACCTACTGTAATGTCATTCCTACTTCGTACAAGTTGCATTATCTCTGTAAGGATGCATTTCCGGACCCATATTTATAGGAAAAATTTTGTTCCCGCTACAAACTGTACATGGTATTTCATTCTTGACCTATCTTTCTGAATCCCCTGTATATATACAAGACGCCAAGAAAATATTTCCAAAACTGAAAGGCTGAATGGTATGCCAGAGTTTATAGAACTTACGGTCATTGACCTTCCAGCATTTTCCATTGTCTCTATGGAAACGGATCACGCCAGTTACCGTATATGTCTTGTGGGGCTTGACTTGTACAGGTGCATGTCCGATGCCGGCCTAAAGACCACCATAAGAAAAAAATGACTTGCTCAGTCAATTTCTGCAATGACTTATTTCCGACTACAAGTCCGGCTATGCATCCAGTACAGATTTTTTTGCACGAGATATCTGTTACAAGGCATCTCCCATCTCAATGGACGAACTGCCTCAAGGAAAGACAGGGAATTTTATGTGGGTTGTTTCTTTGTCAACTTCGAAGATATTATTATTAAAAATTATGAACCTGTTATCAATGGTGATACAATTTGGATTCCTCTTGGGAAATGATCGCTGCGAAAGGATGCCACTGCCGCTATTTTAGCCAATTTTTCCAGATATTTCACGAAAAAAATTACCCAAAGACCAAACATCAACTTCTAAACGATGTGCTTTGCCTGGACAGGATCTCAAAAAGAAGGAGCCCATTATAGATTGTACATCTTTTATTTTCTAGAGTCACTTAAAATGTAAATTCGTTTCAATAAAACGTAATTTTATTTCAAGAAAATGTATGATCGTACCCGTATGAGAATTAACATTTTTATGACTGATAGAATTGATCTATTTTATTTTTATTTTACAGTAATTGAGCACTCAATTTTTTTCTTACTGTATTATTAGTCGCGTTCACAACCGCTTAACTTTTCTCACTTATCTTGCTTAAGTCACTTTCAGTGACGTCATTTTCAGGAAGGCGAGTCAGCTACTAATTTCCGGTATAGTGGTAGCCATATTGAATCCCCGCTTCGTTCGTTTCGATGATTACCCACCGATAAAACTTGTAATTTAAAGGCATAAGTAACGTATTTAATGTTGTAAATTTTGTTGGTTATAAATTAAGAAATAATAAAACCATGGAGAACAAAAAAAAACATTTTTCACAATCAATAAGTCACTATTTATCAAACAATTTCAATATGGTCATCATGCTATTTATGGCTGACGCAGTTTTAGATGCAAATGTAACAAAAGCAGCAAAAGTGAACTTCTCATTTCCGGTTTCATTCACAATGAAAACCTATTTTCTTCGCTTTTCAAAAGCAAAGACAAAGTCACTTTCCCTTAAGTGAAAGGTATTGAATGCGACTAATGAAAACATATATTCTTTGCTTTTCAAAAGCAAAGACAAAGTCGCTTTCCCTTAAGTGAAAGGATGTGAATGCAACTATTTTCTATTATCTTATTATATATAGCTCCATTATAATTCAAAATATGAATAGTTTGAATTCTTTTACTGTTACTGTAATTTTTCAATAAGAGTCTGCCGAATAGGAAGATCAGTTTACGTTAAATTTTCTTGAAATAAAATTCCGTTTTATTAAAACGAATTTACATTTTATGACGTGAAACTACGTTTTATTGATATGAAAAGTTATTCTATTGATGTGAACTATTATTTTATTGATGTGAATAATCAAGGAATTTTTCAATATGAAACTACCCTTTTTTTTTGAACGAAACTATGTTTTATTGATATTAAAAATTATTTTAATGAACAAAAATTACATTTTATTCATCGAAAAAAGCTGCAATTCAATTAATCTTTTCAATTAACAAACCAATCAAAAGTTCGATTCCTTTTCTTTATTCTCCAGGTCTAGTCTGTGAGAATCGCCTATCCATTTTCGACATCTGAAATTTTTTAAATATCAACGTTCAATGTAACAAGGATATGATCAGGATGTGGCTTATTAGTAAACTCGCGGACCAAAAACCAAACGCAATTGTTTTCTTAAATTTTAGTAATGTGCAAATCTAAAGTGTATTGCTTTATCATGACCACATATTCCTTGTTACAAGAGAGCTAGTGTGCATTAGTTAGAAAATGGATCAAACTGTCCATCCATAAAAAAAATATCACTCGATTTGTAATAATTAAAGCATTTTTTTTATAATTTACAGAAATGCGTCCTTAAAATATGAAGGATGAAGACTTTCTTTAAATTTCTATCTTTATTTTGCGATCATTTTATTTGTAATGCATCTATAAAAGCTAAATGTCTTCTTATATTCCAGTCCCTACTTACTGGTATCAATTATTGTTCCGATGCAGCATTACGAGTACTACAATTTTCCGTGTCTTTTGGAAAGCGGAAAAACGATAGCTTGAGATTATTACGACGATAATTGTCGCAATATAGAGCTGCACATTTCTCGCCGCCCGGCATGTTTGTTTCAAATTTACTGTGTCGTCTGCTTAGTGTATTAGTACGAATGTAAATATCCAAGTGGCCACCAGAGACGATCAATTGATTGTCTCTGGTGGCCACGCTGAAAAAAAACTCTCGAGCGACACAATGGAATTTTCGATCCATTCTTCCTTCATCCATGGTTGAGAAAACTTCTCTCGTCGCCTTCCATTTCTACGTGGACTGTTCTATGCGAGCTGGAATTCTTCTCGGCAAAACTCTACAATAATAATTCTGATGTTTATGAATGGATGTTAAAATACACAAAGTTTATAGGAAACTAGAAGAGGCACACGGCGTTGCCCGGGATATTTACAAGTGTAGGTAAACAGAACAATCTCAAGAAGTTAAATTATAACACAAATTGGGTTTTATTAATTCTGCAAATTCCTGCTGTAGACGAAGCTCCCGTTGTTCAGATGTTTCCGACGGCCAGAAAACTTTTTATCTTCTCTGACCAATACTCATTCATTTCAATTATTCAATACTCGGTAAACTTTTGTTGCAATTGTTTACCTCGAAGTTTTGAAGCAAAACTTGGCCACTCATTACTTTGTGTGGTCTAGCAGTCGCAGGCTCAGTTGCAAATGTGTGCTGGCGATATCAATACAACACTGAGCGAAGGGACTGGTTCCTCTGTCGCCTTTTCAATCTTTCGCAGATGTCTGCTAACTCTTCATTTTCTCCAGTTAGTGCTTATTTTTAAAAATTTTCAAGAAAAAGTTCTAAGAACTACGAATTCTAAGAAAATCCGGAACAACAGGAATTCTATGCATTGTTACAAATGAACCTTATTTTCAAAACATAAACTTTGCCTTGCATTGTTGGTCATGAGATACCTCTTATTAGTATGTCCTGCCATCATAATGAGTATCGATAATTACTAATTTTTCGAAATACCTTCTTCTTGCTTTGAAGGTCAAGTGTGCAAAATTTCATCAAGATCGGAAAAAACTGTGGATTTGTATAAGAAACAACAAATTTTCGCCAATCGTCTTAACTGTTCTTAGCGAGATGAAGGGGGAGACGTGTATTTCTGTGCCTCCTCGAAGGAGACTGCTTAATCTATATCATCTGCTATGCTCATTTCCTGCTGAATTTTTTCGATGTTGATGTGGAAATATATGGCAACAGTAACTTCGACGAAGACGCTCTCTACTTGGGTGGTAGTGGTTGCACATGATCGTTTGTATCCGTTTACTCTGTAATTCCAACAAACTGAGTGGTTTACTCACTACTTGGTAATCTGTTGATGCAATTTGTACTTTGCTCTAAATTTTTTGAAGCGAAACTTAGGCTTTCATCCCTTTGTGTGGTTTAGCAATCGCAGTTTCCTCAGTTGACACCCTTGCATCGTAGACAGCCGCATGGGAACTTTGCTATTCACTGGGTTACTTAGCACTTGCTCAGTTTTTCAATAGTCTGTTAACTCTCCATTAACTACAGTTACTGTTCATTTTCAAGATTTTCAAGAAACTCTTATGTTCTAAGAAGTATCAATTTTAAGAAAAGCCCAAACAACAGGAATTATATCATTGTTACAAATAAATTTTGTTTTTTAATTCGCAGAAGTGGAATGAATTTTAATTATATGGCTTAATCAACCTTATTTATATGGATAAACTTTTTTGCGTGATGAAAACATTGTTGAATAATGGTGAATTGCGTGATGATACCTTTGTTGATGCAAACTTTGCCTTGCATTGTTAGTCATGCGATTCTTCTGTTTTAGACTAATTTGGTGTTGCTCTACAGGGTAGCAATTGGAAATTTTTCTCTATCATTAATAGTTTTCGAGTTAGCAAGTGGATGACCTTAAATCTGGGGGACAAAGTCAAATTTGAGTGCAGCAATGAATTCCCCAACCTTCTATTAACATAAACCACACTCATCGGATCTCGCCTGCCTGACAGCTTTGAGATATCTGCCATGTTACCAGACGTTTTTAACACCCTGTATTTATATAAAAATAGCCCCGAGGCACTATGTAGCAATTAGTCTTGTTGAAAAATGGACGCGTAGCGTTCCAGGATAATAAATATCGTTGTTGTGGACGTGCGGTTGTGACTCGTGTTGTGTTTCCATTGACGTTGCTATCCACAGTTAAGGAAACCATGTTAAACCACTTATCTTGACACCTTAAACATGTTAAAATCGATACTAAGCAACATGGAAACTTATTTCGTATCATTTAGCCAAGTCTGTTATACAGAATATGGTCCGAGAATTCGCAGCTGTACAGTCGAAGGTCTGAGAAATCTTGGTACGTAGACTTCTCACGTCTTGATAAAAGATTCGACTACACATTAATAATTGAAGAGGCTTACCTCGGGCAGGAATCATGATTTGACTGTTGTGTAGTTTTTCAAAAAAATGGAGAAAGTAGTGCACCTTCTGACCAAACAGACGAATCAAATATTCTATGAAACTCGTTCTGCTTAACAAAAGGAACAAAAGAGGCGTATCTCTGAAATTTCGATTTAATTTTGCAACACTTGCCCAGATCGAGCGTGGGGAAAACCGAGGATACAAATTCACTAACAAGCAGATTTGTTACCCTCGAACATGTATGTCACAGATTTCCACCAAATTGAACTATGTTACTCAATTAAAGCTACAATAAATGCTTGCAAAATAAGAGAGTGCGAAATTTTGTTTCTTTCAAAGTAAACCACGAAAACGAAAAAATTTGAGCACACATAGTTATACAAGGACTCCATTGTTAAAGCGGTGAATGTGGATTAATGCGCTTAACGGAACTTCTTTCTTCCGCTACTCAGCAATAAGAACGAATCCACTTCAGATGAATTAGACAGCAGCAGACGGCAATTGAATGGCTTCTCAAGTTTCTAAACAAACTTAGTTTATAAAAATAGATTATTACAATTATCTAATTGCCTTCCAATATAAAATGTGTAGTATAATTAATATCCATTTCCTTAATTTATTATTTCATTTCATTAAATAATTCGATAATCAACCACGGGGCTGGCTTCATGTCCAACGTCGAGTAATACATTGCGTTGGTGAGGGGGTATGTATCGCGGTGCATTATAATTTTAAATAAAAATAGTATTCATGGATGCCTACCTCATCTTATAAATTATATGCAGATGAATAATTGTACATTCAAAATTAAGGTTTTTATACTTAATAACAGTGCTCTAAATGCAATTCTTTGACGACCGCTGCTAACGATTTTGCTTTTCCTCTGACCGCCATGTTTGTTGAACTCTGCGCACTTCAGAGCGCTTCACTGCCGCGCAACACTATCGCGCAACACTATCGCGGTGTGCTAGCGCGCAAAAAAAGGCTATGCGCGCAAAAGGTTGATTCGGAGTAAGATCCGGTTGAAATCTTGAAATAAATAATTTCTTCTCGTGAAGTTTAGTATTCTTCACACTAGACAATCCGGTTAATGTTAACTATCTGCACAATCGCAAACGCAAGTCCCACTCTCGGCCCTGCGGGCCTCGCTGGCCGCCGCTTTCTGTTACTCGAACGCCAGTCCCACTCTCGGCCCTACGGGCCTCGCTGGTCACTGGTTTCCGTTACTCGAACGCCTTCGGCGTTCTGTCTACGACGTCCCCTTCCGGGGGTAAATAACTGATATATACCCCAACCTATTTGGTTACAGGGGGCTGTTGGTTTCCCCTCGGCCGGTTACAGGAATCGCGACAATTCAGTTTGCGGATTCAGTCATCGCGCGATTGTGCAGATAGTTAACATTAACCGACAATCCGTTGCAGTTTCCATTAGCGCCTATGAGAGCTGGGTTATTGGCGTGATTTCTGATCTTAAGAGGTCATGAAAAACTCGTAGTTGGATCGGTTAGTTTCGGCAAATCAGATAGCAACTTTTTAAGCAGTACATATGATTGCCTCGAGTAACCGGTTAGGAAGGGCCTCAGGATATGGGCTGACCCCATTTACCTGACATGAGCTGTCGCCCCCATCTAATGAGGCGATTACAGGCGATTGTACTCTGTCAAGCTTTTTATTAATTTGGTTATTCTCCTCTTGCAGTTTCGTAGCAAGTGTAATAAACTCGTTTACAATCCTGATATGATCACTAATAGCAGTTAAAATATGGAGAGAAGTACACTTATCGACGATAGACGACGTAGAATAAAAACTATGATCCGGGTCGGCCTCTCCATGCTCGTCTGGTTCCGCGGACTAGCTGCACTCACAACACCATGTTGACTTAACCTTTTGAATTTCGTTGTTTCGAATATTGACACATTTAGCGTGATGTGATAGAGTAATTTGCAGGCTCCTTGCACGAGAGGTAAAAACCTATTGTGCCCTGTTTGCCTTTTAATTTTACCATTTAAACGGAGCGAGAGAGACAGCCAACCGTCGCTCTGCGCTACCTAGTAAATAATGTGAATAATGTGCATAAAAAATATGCACAAAACTCTAATGTTAATATTTGAATTAAACTAATTCCTAACATTCATTTTCTAACCATCACATCTGTGTTCTTAGCATAAAATATCCATGTAAAATGCTGTAATTGATTACATACCTTCACATCTGTCTCTACGTGCAAGCCCAACAGAAAAAGAGCAGACGAGAAGAAGAACAGGCAGCATTTGAAGAAACGTTGTGAAGTAGCTTAAGAAGCCATGAATACTACTTTCTATTTTAATACAAAAAAGATATCCTCCATCATCTTGATAGCATGTAAACTAAAATGTCACTGCTATCACTTCCACGCATAACCTGTATATTTCTGTGTTTCCAAAGAAATCTACGCAATGGCAAGCAATTATATTCAGTTCCAAAGCTATAAGTTTGTGTGAAAAAAGAGGGATCCTAATTTTATGTCGAGGGGTTGTACGAGATGAGATTGTTGCATTATACAGCCAGAAAGTTACTCTCTCGTGCGGATGTTTTCGTGGATATGCGAGAAAAAAATGAAAGCCGATAATCATGAGCAACGGTGATTTCTTTGAAGAGAAGTAGTGGATCGTTCGTACATGAGGCAGCTCCATCAAAGCTTTCGGCAACGCCGCCAAGAGGACTAGCGTTACAGCGTGCTTCTCCAAAATGACATTGTCACCCTACATGTTTTAGGGTACAATGTAATGCCTCATGATCCATGTTCTCCGGATTTTGCATTGACTACGTTCTGTTCGACGCAATGAAAAAGAAAGGTGCGCGTTCAAAAGTTCTCCTCCCTAAAACGATTTTCAGTGATTGTTTAGAAGAGATGGCGCGTTACCTCCAAGGAATGGTTTGCAGTAAAGTAACTACCAGAACGATGTCAAAAGTGCAAAAGCAGGGAATAACTCTAATGTAACCTATATTTAGTTCATCCTAATGAATGGTTAGTGTGGAAAAGAAATTATAGTACCATTTATTTTTGAACGACCTAAAGAACAATATCCAAGAATTTTTAAAAGAATGCAAGCTATGGATGGAGAAATTTAAATATTTTTAATAGTTATTCAAAAACTGTTATCAAAATTTTTCACAATACAGTCTTCATAAATTAATTCTGATAATATACATACCTTTTTAGAATAGCTAAAGCTTTGGCATCCTTCCTGGCTGGTACACTTTCCCGCACACAGGACCAAGCTGCTTGTTTGCAATTTCTTAATGGAATCCAAAGCAATACCATGGCCTTGTTTGGCATACAATTGCACTTTATGTGATGCCAGCACCATATGAATGATTACATTCAATAACAAGAAATATGTCGAGAGCATACTGGTCTTTTCTTGATCTAAAATTAGGAGTATTTTTAAATAGACACTTTGAATAGTTTCGCAAACGTTTAGTCACTATTTCTTATATAATAAAATAATTTTATGGGGAATCTATTACTACTTGGAAAATGCAATATAATCCATCCATATATACAGGGTGTTGTTAAATTTCATGTCGAAAATGATAAGGGTGATGGAGTATGCGATTCTAAGCAAAAAAATTCATATGAACATGGTTCCGGATTTGAACGATAACTGAGATATGGACAGAAATAAAAATGCCGCCACTAAGATCAACAAGTTAATAACTCACTTTCTAAAACACCTAGGATAATGAAGTTTGAAGAAATAATGGGGCATATAAAACTGTGTATACCGTTAAAATTTGAACGAATTCCAACGAGTAGATTCCGAGTTACGCACTCAACATCGTAACACGTGCTCACATGTGAGTACTAGCCACTACGTGTTACGATTTTGACTACGTAACCCGGAAACTACTCGTTGGAATTTGATCAAATTTTAACGGTAGGCACAATTTCATTATTTTAGGTGTTATAGAAAGCGAGTTATTAACTTGTTGATCTTAGTGGCGGCATTTTTATTTCTGTTCATATCTCAGTTATCGTTAAAATTCGGACCCATGTTCATATGTACTTTTTTGCTTAGAATCGCATATTCATCACCCCTATCATTTCTGGGATGAAATTTAACAACACCCTGTATATTATAAATCAGAGTCCGTTGGAATGTTTGTCTTTTTATAACTCAGAATATACACAACAAATCTCCATTAAACTTTCCATGTAGTGTACGTAGTTAGTGTCACCGTGCTCTAGGTAGGGTACTTTTTATACCGTGTTTTTTTATCAATTTTTTTAAGTTATTCTTATTTTTCGTAAAGTTGAATAAACTTTTGTTTTCCAAGTATGTCAGTAAATGGCGATGCTAGACGGCGCATTGTAATTTAGTTATACACCCACTCACCAAAATTCATGGCACACCCCTCCAATTAGGTTCCCTGTTCGTAACGAGACAGACCCCGCTGCTTCCATTCTCGGAATGCAGGTGCACAGGACTCCTTGATATCATACAATCATTGTAAGCAAAACTAACTGCAGAAATGGTAGCACGCCGAGAGCTATCCGCGTTTGAACGGGGGATGATTGTTGATGACAGACGGATGAGTGCCTCATTATCAGATGTAGCCAACACCCTGCACAACCGTTGTAAGGGTCTATCGAGAGTACACACAACGAGGGGTTACAACGGGCGGGCCATCTACGCCTCATTGATGCCTGGCTTGCAACTGCTGACCGACGGGCGACAGCGGGCCAAATCACCAAGCGGTACAACCAGGGCCTTCCCACTACTGTGTCCGTGACGACAATTCGGCAAACCTTGGCAGCTGCATGCTTTGGGAGCAAGAGGTCACGACGAGTACCACTCTTGACAGCTGCACATCGTCGGCAACGCCTAGCCTGGGCTTAACCAACATCGACATTGAACCACTGAGACTGGCGAAGGATTGCTGTTGAGCCTGATCCGACGAGTCACGGTTTCAGATGGTCGTGTACGTATCTGGCGCAGGTGGGGACCACTCAGGCAGGTGGAGGCTCCATACTGGTCTGGGGTGTTTTCTTGTGGCATGCAATGGGGTGTTTTCTTGTTTAGTGGACTCTCGTGCTACTTCTAAGTCGATCTGCCTGGGGACCATCTGCACCCCTTCATGAACTGTTTTTACCCCGCGGGCGACGGCATCTTCCAGCAAGATAATGCGCCTCCACACACGGCCCTTCTGACACGGCAGTGGCTGGAGATACGTGCTACCGACTTTACGACAATGAATTGCCCTCCACATTCGCCAGATTGCAATCCTATTGAACATTTGTGGGACGTTATCGAACGATCTGTCAGGTCGTAACCAACAGAACTGGTAAATGCAGCATCGTTATGGAGTGCAGTGGAGGCGGCATAGCTTGCAGTGCCTGTGGATGTGTTCCGGGGACTGGTAGACGCTCCTCCACGACGGGTCGCCGCCGTTATCCGGGCCAAATGGGGCTCAATACGTTATAAGTGTGACGGTCATTTAAATCAATCAGCATTCTTTATGCATTTGTTAATAATCATCCCAGTAAGAAAACCTTAGTGATCTTAGATCTTAAAAAAACTCCAGTCATGTTATTACATACAAGCCGTACGTATCTCTTAAAAGTCATTATTATTAATCTTTTTCTTTAATTAAAATTCCCAGTCTAGTAATCAGATCAAAATTGCCTCTGGCTTTATTTTTAATATATTCTCAGTGATCAAACGCTTGGTCAATAATTTTACACAATGTTTTTGAGACACTTAGAATGGTTTATAGTTATTTTCAAGTATGTCTGGTAAACAACTGTTCCCTTGATTCGGTCCATCCTTTTGTCTGTGAAAACGGTCTTCAATAGGTTTCTGCATGTCCAGATCATCGGATCCTTGGCTTGACTTCGTCTGCGTTGTCACCTCCACCGTTTATAAGTACGGGGAACCTATTCACCACAGGTATAAATTTAGTATTTCAAACAAATCTTATTCTTAAATTCTATTAATCGACACAGTTCATCAAATAATATAGTTTCTTCCCGAATCTAGGTACAGTGATCTGCACTCGTCGATAAATGCACGGAGATAGGTTTTCTTTATATTTTGTCCTTTACTTTTAACAAAAGTTAATATTTTATCACTAAGACTCCTAATTTCATCAATCTTCCTTCCTTGAAGGCTCTTTTCAGTTCTTTTATCATTTTTTCCAGGGATCAGAACTCGGATTTCTCGCAAGCGGTTAGCCACTCGACGGGGAGGATAAGTAAGGTGGGGGGGGGGGGAGAAAGGGAAATGGAACAGAAAGGGTAAGTATTAGTTTGTTAGTGGGGGGGGGGGGGCGTCTAGATTGACTTAACTGTCTCGCTTTTGATTCGGAACCACATTCCTTCTAAGTTTCCATGCGATCCTGTCGTTCAATCATGGGAGTTCCGTCCGGGAAATACTTTGTGTTTCCGTGGACTTCTGACGAGACGCCCTGTTTTAACTCGGGACACTCCATAATCCCTTTCTAGCTCCGTGATGGTTTCCCTCTGAGGAAAAAAAACAAAATATGCTCCAGCTTATGTACGAAATATGCTTATGCCCCAAGAATCGATTCATCTTACCGGACTTCAAAAGCTTATACTCCGTATGCTTGATAAATATATCGTCTGTCATGGCGGCCGTTCGATTCTCCGTCATTAGGCATCCATCTTTCCAAACCTCAAACTCAAACACGGGTTTAGAGCTGAAAGCGGACTATGGCGATATCCTCATTCTGGATCAAATGCTGCTCGCTTTCCTCTGTCGTTAGTTCCGGTAGACCAAAACGCGTAGCATAGGGTCTTCAAGCTCCTCCGGTCCCATGTCTTCATCTTGGAGCAACTGAACTGCCACCTCCTTATTCTGTCTTCGTTCTGATTTCCCCATCAACAAAGCGGTCGTACTGCGTGCTTTTAACAATAATAAAAAAATTGGCACAGTCTTTATCTTCCGCTTCTGTCTTGTGACGCTCCTTTTACGTAATTGTTAAGAAAATTAATAAACTTGGTCAAATTTTGCCATAAGTCTATCGTACTATAAACCAAGATCGAGGCTCTTTTGAGGTGGGGGGGGGGACGAAAAGGGCAATTCAGTCAATGAAAAGATTCCTTTTGGAGAATGTAGCACCAAAACTTTATCTCCGGGTTCTTTGAGTGCTACATAAGGTAAGTGTGCCATGACTTTTGGTGAGTGAGTGTATACTAAACGAAATTAGTTAATATTTTAATATTTTTTAGTGCATAAGCAAAGTATTGGGGCACCAGTCTTATGGAGCAGTGTGTGCGTGTGTTATATTATAAAATATTGGATTTTTGAAAATCTTTCTTCGGATTCTTAAAGATCATCAAAAAGTAGAATAGGAATGTCTGTAAGACCCACTCTCTATCTCTTTATCTTCATCGATAAAATTGGATTCAAACTTTAAAAGTTCCACATTTCCAGTGTTTCTGTCTCCTAAACGGATGGATCAATTGAAAAAACACCAAGAGTAAAACATTTCTCCAATGTTGTGTGCAATCTGAAAATACCATTAGAAATAGGGGTTTATAACGTGGAAGCGTGATAAGTAAATTATGAAACAGAACAGGTGTGTCTGAAATTGAAATAAAGCATAATATTTATTAATCGTCTTGATTATATAGGTCCAAGTTACTTAATTTCTTCTTTAATTAATTAGGACGAACAGTTAACTTTGCTGCTCCAAAGTTAATTTTCCAAATTTAAAGATTAAGTTCCAGCAGGTAAGTTAAACTTCAAACACTCTAACTTTAAATAGTTCGTTAACTTGATACATATAATAACTGATTGAATCGATACAAAGTTCGTTGAGCATGATGACGGCAGCAATGCTTCTCTTGCAGTCGCAGTTGCTCCGGCAACAATGTATAACGCTCATCCATCGAGATAATCCTTTTCTCCGTTCGATGTCGAAGCCCGCCAGCAGTCCGCTGCTCCTCTGGGCCTTCCCGGCGCTCAACCAAGAGAAAATCCAAGAAATAGATAAACAGCAATTAGTCAACAATGCAAACGTCTTATATGTAGGCAGTCAGCCATTTCGCCTTATATCTTGCAATTGTCAATAAATAACTAATTATTCCAATAAATCAGTTAGTACTATTTTAATCCAAAATAGAAAATATTTAATGCCCTCCAATAAGCAATACGGGCTTTCTTATCAATTTCAAATAAAGACCAGATAATGATTAAACTTAGTTATCCACTTATTTCCTAAGTACTAAGCAGTAAATAATCATATGCCCTCCAATAAGCAAACAGGGCTCTCTTTCTCTATTTATTCCAAATAACAGAATTACTATTAGGCTTCTGTCTGCTTAACCAATAATGCAATATTACCATAACTCGTACAGCGCAATAGTTGCACCCACAGTTCCGCTTCACTTTTATTTAATACACTGAAGCATATCACAATACAACAAATACATGACCTCACGTTGAATTAAATTCCTGACATTCACAAACAACACACTGAACATAAGAAAAAATAAACGTAGCACTCTGAAGCATCGTTCGCTCTGCGGCTCACGTTAATAATTTTTTTTTCTTTCTTTTTCTTTTCTACTTCTTTTTCTCTTTAATTCGCCGGCATGAATCCGCCGACTCCGGTAGCTATAATAGCCTCTAAACTATATGGGAATATTCCATATACCCGTACCCCACAGGCCATTAGTTATAATTCAACAAAAACTTTCTGACTGTCGCGCGTTACTGCGATACGACAGCAGGTCATATGAGACAAGCCCAAACTAGGCAAAAACACTCTAGTGCTCGTTAAAGTATAATGTGGCAAAAAGTCATTACCGTTAATAATTGATACGACGGGCTCGGACAGCTCTACTGAAGCAGGAAGTCGCGTATTCAAACGTTTCCTTGGTCGCTGCTCCTCTCCTGTTCGCAATGGCTACTTGGCTTTCTGCGACGCTCACTTGAAGTGAGGAGACATACATTATTCGTTTCTCGCTCGAATTTCGCCTTACTGCGTGCACAACGCCTACTGCGATTCGTTTCAGCCCCAGAAACCTTCCTGTCTCTCCCAATGCCTTCTAATTTCATCGGCTCCGGGCTACCATACCTGCCCTCAGCTCTCGCCCGTTCGTCCTTATTCTTCAACGGCCATACATCTGTTTCCGTTGCGCTCCCCTTCGCCTCCCGTGGCTCCGTCTCGCGCTTCGCGCGACTCGCACGGCCATTCCATTTTCATGTCCCGGGGTGGGGTCTTTTTCTTTACATTTCCAATTATTATTATCAAATCTTTCCGTCGCGGAATTTTTCTTATACATTGAATTTCCTTCAAAAGTCCGTGACAGGGTTTCTATTTAAGATTTCAAAGTTACCCCCCCCCCCCCCCCCAACCAAGGGGGGGGGGGAATTTTTGGGCTAATGAATTTTCCCTGCGAAGTAATTCACTTTTGATTTCGGCCATTTTTTTCGTAGGATGCTTTTTTTTTCGAGATATTCAGTTGTCTCAAGATAAATGTCTCACCCTGTATAATGATTTAAGAGACCATATCTTAAATTTCAGCATCTATAATGCAAAATTTCATCGAACAAACCAATGACGTATACAGTATTAAAGATAGACCCCGAAATCTGCCTCCATACATGAAGCCAATTGGGAAGGTCCGCCTTCCAGAACCGTTATGCCAAAAGTGAGTGAAGGTGACGCAAAACACATGGCTAAACAAGAGGGTACCTGATTAATAATTCTTTCACACGCCAATCACGGAATAATAAGTTTATCTTTTCGTTAATTTTGTATTTTAAATATTTTATAATATTTTATAAACAATTTTTCGATCATGGTTTCAATTTCAATTTCGTTTCGATTATCTTTCAGTTACGTATTTTTGATTTATGGTTGAGGAAAGTGATTCCTTACCCTTTTTCGTGTCTATTTGTACGGTTGTACGCGGAACAACTTTGAGGAATAGTTTTGAATTAATTATTCCTCGGGCCTAAAATCGTCTAAAACAAAGCAGCCAGACAACTAACTCAGGGCAGAGGGAGAACGGGAAGCGAAGTGATGCTCTTTTGTTGAAACAAAGATACACCTAGCGATACTAACGTTCGGGACCTCAGAGTAGGGAAGATAAGTCAGGCTAGAGCGCTCATGGCCATAGGAAAACGCCACTTACTGAGCAGAAACCGGAAGTTACTCAGTAGCCATCTTGCCACAGGCAGAAAAAAGCATTGGACTCATTGCAGCCACATACGAGCGAGAAGAAATGTGTAAAATTATTGGAATAAATGACTAAAATGCCTGTGTCATGTTCGGCACACGATTGTACTAACCGCCAGGATAAAAATTCGATCGGGCTTAGTTTTCACCAGTAAGTAGATTGTTTCTAAATTGCATATTTCTAAAGCTATTCTTCCTATCGATACATGAGTAAATAACAATCGTTTGCATTGATTCCGTGATAGATTTCCTAAATCAGGAAAACTGCGAGAAGCATTTATACTATAATACTATAAACTAAAATAAACTATTCAATTGTGTAAACAACTTTGAGTGGAAAATTCTCTATCTAGTACTGAAAATCGTACTTTAAATCAGCTTGTATACTGCTAGAATTGGTTAGCTGATCAATCCAATTGTTAAACATAACTTGCACTTGATATTTTTGTTTTTGAAAGATAATTATTTAAATAAGAGTAGCAGTAGTCAGACCTATAATGCCACAGTATTCATTATGTTATACATATCTAAATTTAGTACAAGTTCTCCAGGTGAATAAATAACTATGAAGTAGCTTATGCTTAAAAAACTCAATACAGATAATGCAGCCTTACTAAGCTTTTGCCAGTGGCAAGATGGCGGAACGGTGGGGCCATCCTTGAATAGGTCATGAGCACCCTGTGGTTCGGGACATAAAACGTTAGTCCCTTTAACCTTAAACCCAGAGATCGTTAAAGAAAATCTCTGCTTTAACATCTAACCCAGATATGAAGAGCACCTATACTTTCGATATGGAAGCGACTAACTGCCTGCCTGCAACTGCTGTCAGTACAAGCACGAAGGAGATACAATACATCTCCAACGTGAGTGCAAGTGAATTTGTGCTGTTTTTATAACATTTATTGATGGCATTGGTATTTAGCAAGGTATTGTGGAACGAAAACATGCAGAAATTCCAATCAGAAAGCAGGGATTGAAAGAAGTTAATTCAAAGAGGAAAATGAAAATAGAATGGAGAGAACAGCCAGGGAGGAGGGAGAACAGCC
>JAHWFO010055510.1:379694-413507 GCA_023313115.1 Rhysida immarginata | reverse complement strand
ACACTCATTAACTGCGTTAAAGTCACAAAATACAGGACAGCAAGCTTGCCAACGTCCACTTGCTGATGCTGAAGGAAGAAATTTACGTTTGCAGTAAACGTGGAGCATTTTTGAAAAGGCGGCTTTTAATTATGATTCAACTATAGATTATGGTAATAATACGCTTCTTTCTCTTGGTCGCATGGACAAACAGTTTACATATTGTTCAGCTATTAAATGTAAAGATGAAAGACCAGGAATATGTTATTCGTCTGGTAAAGTTTCATTTCCATTAATAGAAGAGCCACCACAGCCATTAAAATTGTTTATATCTTATGAAACAGATGAGTCTAGACGTTTTCTTAACCATATAAGAAAATATATTTCTTGCTTCCAGATAACATCGTTTGGTGTAGTTCGGAATACCGCAATGCCTAGATTTGCACCTATTTTCACTATTCAAGACCAAGTATATCATTTCATTGGTTCGCCTCTACCTGTGGTGAATCAGTAACATAAGTTCCATCAAATTTATTTCATTGGGGATAAGGGCATACAAACCGATAAACGTTGTGATTATATTAAAATTGTGGAAAGGGATACAGTCCTTAAAATTCAAAGAGTGCTTCAGCAACACAGTCGAATGGTCACTACATTCAAAACAACTCTAGAAATAATGCCCAATGAAAAGTACAAAGTGGTCATTCACGCCAATAGAACACACCGTGGACAGCATGAAAGACGTTTTAATGCACCGGTGGTCAATGAAGTCGCAGCTTTGGTAACGGACAACCAATTTGCATCGCGTGATATTGTTTTGTATGCGCGAAACAAATTCTAATCAGAGTACCAGGCACTCACATGATTTACGATGCCCTATAGTATCCTCTCATTTTTATAAAAGGCCAGGAAGGGCATCAATTTCACCTTCCTCAAATAAATCCAGTTTCGAGGCAGCTTTTGCAGAATAAAAAAGTCTCAAGCAAGGACTTTTATGCATACAACATGATAGTGCGTCAGAACAATTTCAGTGTTCTTCTACGATTTAGAAAACTTTTTCAGCAATTTTTAGTAGACATGTTTGTCAAAGTAGAGAGTGAAAGGCTTTCATATATATCGCTTAATCAAAGTAAATTAAGATCAAACTACTATATTCATTTATAGGACGTAGTCAGAAATTATGACAATGTCAGTCCATCAGATTTAGGACAAAATGTGATGCTCCCATCTTCATTTGTTAACAGTCCGCATTATCTTCACGAGTACACACAGGATGCTTTTGCATATGTTCGAGTGCATGGCAGACCTGACCTTTTTATAACATTTACACGTAACTCCTCCTGGAAGGAGATAACCGAGGGGCTAATGCCCGGAAAAAAGCTTCAGACAGACCTGAACTTATTGCAAGAGTTTTTAGCTTAAGATAACAGAAATTGAAAAATGTTCTTACTAAAGGTAAGCTTTTTGGTGTTACTCAATGTTTTATATGCTCAGTTGAGTGGCAAAAATGCGGATAAGTTCACGTTCATTTTTTATTTTGGCTTAAAAATTAGCTTCAATCAAATCAGTTTGATAATGTTATTTGTTCCGAGATCCCAGATGCAAAAAAGCATCAATCATTGTATGATATTATTGTGAAGAATATGATACCCGGCCCCTGTGGCGATTTCAATCCTACATCACCGTGCATGAAAGATGGAAAATGCTGTAAAAAATATCCAAGAGCATTCATGAGAAAGACGCAGCATAATGAAAAAGGGTATCCTCTTTACAGACGCAGAGCACCAGAAGATGGAGGTCGACATTAAAATTCTACGGTGATGCAAATGAATTTACCATTGATAATGGTTGAATATTCACCAATATTGTCAAAATTTTTCAATGCACACATTAATGTAAACCGACAAAGGACCGACCAAGTTTTATTTGATGTAAGACAAAATAATGACTATGTGACGTTTCACGTGTTTTGTTTGATTAATTTGATAAAGAAGAGTTAAGATCTTTTGGATCATAAGTATAATAAAGGAAATTGTTGTTAGGTACTGGAATTTGTGGAATTCATTGGATTAAATATTAGCAATCTTGTTAGAAATGAATTTTATAAAATTGGATAACAGCATAACGGATAAATAGCAAAGACCCAAAGAAGGGGAGGCACATTTCCCGGAAATAATAAATTTTGAGATTTATTTTGGATGTTACTGAATTTTGTCTGTGGAAAGCGGGATATTATAATATGAAGTGTATGAAGTTTCTATCATGAGCTTGACATAAGGAGTATTTATTATGGAGAAATGAGGAAATTAAATAAGAATCATTCTTGTCTTTAGTTTTGAAATGAGGTTGAAAGAGAAGCCGGATGTGGCTTCTGTATAAAACTGAGCCCGATGAGATGGGAGGTGTGAGACGGTTTGTTTGAGAGCTATAGAGATGTAGTCAGGATGGGAACGATGGTGAAGGGGGAGGTTAATATTTATCATTACGGCAGTGAAAACCACATTATTGTATGATAATTAAATTAATGCTTCGTATCCCATCTACCCATTTTGAATACATATAAGGAGTGGTCTCACCAAAAAAATAAATATGGGATAAACCCTGGAGAAGGAGGCATTTTGTTCGACTCAATTAGATCTTATTGGGTCAGAATTAACCGAAAATTCTAAAGAACACAAATAGAATGAAATGACAATGCTAATCTGATAGACTTTTATTAGATTCCTTTTGTTCAGTTAAACATTTTGCTCCAGTGAACCTTATTCTTTTTTGCTATGAGTAAGGAAGAAATGCCTTTAGTGTGTCTGTTTGGAAGTTACACAAGTCCGTCGGAAGTGAAGCGTGTGTACACGTTATCAGCATAGAGATTGGATGTGGATCAATATTGGATAAGAACGCCAAAGAATTTCGGAGCATCGATATGCAGGGCACCAGAGAACTTTAAAAGTGTACATCAATAAGAACAACAGCAAGATGGGAGTGAATCTGTAGAACTCGCTAAGAACAGCTTGTGCGAAATAAAAGACTCACTTAATGATAAATCCGGATTCTCCCAAAGTGCATCGTTGATTCTCCAGTGGTGTATTTTCAAGAAAGTGATATGTATGGCCTGTTTAGAGTGAAAAGTAATCAATGTTTATGAATGGAATTAACGAGAGAGAGAGAGAGAGAGAGAGAGAGAGAGAGAGAGAGAGCAAAACTAGTAAGCATTACAGTTCCGCTTACCTTTTATATGGGATTCCTCCAGGAAGGCGATTAACGACCAGGGGGCTACGAGTACAACCCTTCGGGCACTGGTTTCCTTTTCCACTCCATTGCAATATTAGCCACAGAGACCTTGACTGTAACGTCGACCATGACGGTGAGCGCTCGGGCAACAGAAACAGTCACAGGCAGTCGGTAGAGCACCAAATTGCGAGTAACAACGAAGGCGACGGGCTGGGAAACTAAAGCCTTCTCAGCAATACGTTCACGATGAACAGGCGGGCTTCCACTTGACAGAGACGGGCCGCTTCTCGTGAGTTCGTGCGCAGTTGTCCTAGTGAAAATTCTAACGAGAAAGTTACATTAGAATATCTAATGCCATGAAAGAAGCGCGTTTCATGCCGCTGGAAAGTCCTCTAGTCCGAACGCTGTCTTCCCTCGTCAATATCACGTTGTACTTTTCCTCTTTCGTCTGAGCACGGCTTCGGCGACGAACTATGTAATTTTCCACACATCCGATTTTTCGTAATCGATGTGGCTTCTTCCAAGTCCCAGCTCTCTCTCCTCTCGTCAACGCTCTCCCGACTTTCTGTTTGAAAACCGCGCCTCCTTCTGCCCCTGTTCCTGGTGCTCTCGGTACGCAGCAAGGCTTTTTCTATACTGGTTGGAAAATCGCGTGACGTCACTATAGCAAAGTTTGGTCCTATTTTTTCTTCGCTTCCCAGATGGCGCAAAAGACAGTGTAGTGGGTAGAATTCTGATTAATCTTATAGGATCGGTAACAAAAATCGCTGAAATAATTTTAATTTAATTGATTTCTTTATTTGATTTTCACCTTAATATTTTAAACTTTAATAAATAATCACTTTTAATCGTTATCATTAAACAATAATTAATAACAGTTTTTATGTTAAGTAGTTAAGATCTCCCAATCACTGCTTAAATTATAAGAAGTTTATTTAATAATAGTGAAGTTTAATTTAATCGTCTTTAATCATCGTTCTGTTATATTCTGGAGAAATATCACAATAAATTGATCGGTTGATATTAACGTTCCTTTCAACTACTACGGACATCATATCAGGACGGCGTTATAGGGGCCGCAAATTTTGGCTCGCAAGGGTTCTTTAACGTGCAGCCGGCAAACGACTACACGGGTCCAACGGCTTTACTTCCCTTCCGAAGGAAGTGCGTGATCTCAGGATTTACCCCTGAAAAATCCTCGTCGTCCTCGGCCGGGATCAAACCCGCGTACTCGGGCATCAGAGGCGATCACTTATCCACTGAGCCACCGAGGCTGATAATTTATGTAAACAGATTTAATTATATCGTTATCCAACAAATCGACATTTAAGTTATTAGGTAACTCTAGTTTTCTAGTTGTAAGTTCATCCATTAATATAGTGAATAAGTATTTTATTTAAGGAAAATAAAATGATAGCAGAGGATGGAAATCGTCTCCCCCCCCCCCCATCCCTCCCCCGTTTTTCTTGAGGCCCAAGTGAGAGAAAGAAACGTGGGGGAGGGGGGGGGAGCGAACGAAAAAAGTCACGTTCCAATGCTTAGAAGAGAGAAAGAAGCGATTAAGAGCGTAAAAAGATAGGTTGCTGCGCTCTCACGCAATATAACCTCTTATGAACGAATAATACTAAAGCTTTTTCTACAACATGTATTTAATGAGAGAAAAGTGGTTTGAAAATTAAATTCACGAACATAATGTTTCGCTGTCAACACACGATCCGATCGCGGAATATTTCTTATCCATGCTTTCCTTCTAATTTGAAGCTCTAGAAAGTTTAATATTCGGATCATACAACTTATAACCCGTTTTGCAATTCTTCACAAAAAAGTTTTCATTTTTTCACGGATTATTGGAAACAAAGACCTTAAAATACTTGAGAAAAAGTTCACTCGGTAAGTAGAAAACCTATACTAATCCATACTGAACGATAGAATTTTTCCCCACTACAGTGCCCCACTACAGTTCGCAGCGCCGCTCTGTCGACCAAAGAAAAAAATGTTCAAAGCTCTTAATATGGGATTTCCAACCTGTATAGAAAAGGCCTTGTACACAGTTCCTTTTTCCTCGCGCTCGGAGGAGATTTCTCCAATTCTTTTCCTATTGTGTCAGTGGGTGGCGGCACCCGATTTCCGACATTGCCTCCCAGTAAACGTCGTATTCTGGGAGCATCGGAACCGGTAACTGTCGCATCACTACCGGTAACTGTCGCATCACTATGTGACAGCATCTATAAAGAAACCTTTGAACACTTTATTACTTTGACGGGGACTTCCATCAACCTCGTCAAGTCTGAAGGTATTGCTATTGGGAACTGGACTGTGGACTAACTTAATGATTTCCCAATAACATTGAGTGGCCAAATACTGTGTTAGGGTATGTTTTTTCCTTTCAACCGACTGTGGACTCTATGCACTGGCAACAAGTGATTGAGAAGTGCATTAGTCGCCTTGACATACACTTTAGTTTTTCAACTTCGATGTTTGTCAAGGTGAGGTACATTAACATGTACTTCCAGTATTAACATCTAAATGTCTATTCACCTTGCCTTCGATAAAAAATCTTCAGAGATTTCGTAGTCAGCGTCATCCATTACGAGCAGCGTTCCTATTCATGCCATTTGAAAGAGGAGGGTTAGGTTTACCCGATATTAAACGATATCTCATTGCTGCCAGAATGGGCTGCAGTAATTCGGGTATTCCTTTTTCCTCCCCCCATATGGGCGAATTTCGTTTTTTTCGCATCCACGTTTCTTCTTCAAGGTGACTAGGCTTCCATTACCTCCCTTGTTGCCAGTGGTTACTTATCAACGTCAACCGAACTTGTACAAGACATTTAGTCTTGAAATTGTGACTTTTCTGCCCACGTTGCACCGCTTTGATCCACAAGATTGGGGCTCATTACGTCTATCGTGGTTCTTCCAGCATTCCAACCTAAGGAAGACAACTGATTTTAAGCAGCAGTTTCGTTTCTTCCCTAATTATCCGTGGGCAGCAGTCCTAAAGCTATTGAAATCTTTTCCTTTCAATAGAACCTTATTCAATTACCAATGACGACTGTTGCATCACGGATTTCACTCCCTTCAACGACTTCATCAGTGGAGGGCGGTCGATTCTGCTGGATGTCTTTTCTGCGGCATAGATGAAACTGTCAGCCATACTTTTTATGAGCGCTCGTTTGCAAAATCGATCTGGGATCGTTAGAGGCAGCAATATGGCCGGGTGCACTTCTCGTATCAGTCTGTGCGCTTCTTCATAAACGATTCCACCGGCGAGGTATTAATACCGGATCTAGCTATTGCGATCGCCTTCATTAATAAAGAAATTTGGCTGGCCCGTTGGAGTCGATCGCAGGGTCAACCTCCATCACTCTCGATCGTATGGAGAAAAGTGGCCGTTCAACTTCGATCTTTTCTCCTCCTTGAATGGTCACGGCTCGTTTACGTTTAAGAAACGCTTCTCAGCATCTAAGTGTTTATTCGAGGTCATCAGAGGAGACCAGACTTTTCACGTTTCCCATGTTCTTGTGATATCTCTCCAGTTGTTAACGGGCCTCATTTTGAGGCGTTTCAATAAGTAGCGCAGTCCTGTATAGACTGTTAGACTCTTACAGCGCATAGACGCCTAGAAATTTAAGAGTCACGATTAGGCGTCTGCTGAGGCAACACCATCTGCCTTAGCTCCAACAACCGATGCGGGAACGATGGCCATACAAGGAAATGACTTAGACGGATAGGCAAACAGAGACAGACCTATTCTAGTATGATATTTTGGAATTCTTATTACAATGATAAAGAATATGTTAAGCCTACAATTTACGATATGAAGAAGATTTTGAGAAAATGGACGAGAAAGAGCCACTCAAGGTCAGCTTGGGCTGGCCAGGTTGGCTGAGTTTTCTAAAACATTTGAATTGCAGTGAAGCACACCGTTGGAAATTTTCTTTCTTTGAGTGACTCTTTCTCGCCCACTTTCTCAAAATCTTTAAAGGAGAAGGGTGTGATTAAAAATTCTTTTAAGACTAATGTGGTGTTGCTCTACAGGGTAGCAATTGGGAATTTTTCGCTATCTTTAATAGTTTTCGAGTTAGAAAATGGATGACCTTAAATTTGGGGGTCAAGGTCAAATTTGAGTGCGGCAATGAATCCCCCCCACCTATTACCTAAAAACCACACTCATCAGATCTTGCCTACCTGGCAGCTTTGATATATCTGCCATGTTACCAGACTTTTTGGACATCCTGTATATACAGGGTGATTCTAAAAAAGTATGTATAACTGTAAGCAATGACAGAGGTGAACAGAACGAACATTTTCTTTTAATACAATGTGGGTCCGAATTTGAACGCTAACTGAGATATGAACAGAAATAAAAATGCCGCCACCAGTTAATAACACAGGTACTGCAACGCCTAGAATAATGAATTTTGGAGAAAAATTAGGGTGCAGAAAACCCTGTAAACGTTAAAGTTTAATCAAATTTCAACGATTAGTTTCCGAGTTACGCATTCAAAATCGTAACATGCTCACATGCGAATACTGACAAGCATGTGTTAGGGTGTTGAGTGCGTAACTCGGAAACTACTCGTTGGAATTCGATCAAACTTTAACGGAATACAGAGTTTTATGTACCCTATTCTTCCTCCAAAATTCAGTATTCTAGGCATTGTTGAACGTGAGTTATTAACTTGTTGATCTTGGTGGCGGCATTTTTATTTCTGTTCATATCTCAGCGTTCAAATTCGGACCCACTTTGTATTAAAAGAAACGGTTCATTCTGGTCACCTCTGTCATTGCTTACAGTTATACACACTTTTTTAGAATCACCCTGTATAAACCAGCAAAGGTTCCGGCATTGCCTGGCATAATTACGATTGTAGGTAAACAGAACAGTCTCAAAAAGTTAAATTATAAATCAAAATTGGTTAAATAATAACTCAATTAATACCACACAGAGCATAGGGACTATCCGTTCTACGAAAAATCCGAAAAACAGGAATTCTAAGTGATATACCGGGACTTTATTTAAACTCTTCTTGAGTTGCCTCAATGTCCATCTACACCACCGGGGAAAATCACTGGATACTTTGGACCCATCTTTCTTTTAAAGTTTCCCTTGCACTGACGTAGAATCTCGTACTATATCCTCTTGATCTATTCGAAACTCCCGTTGTTCAGATGTTTCCAATGCGGGTATAGCCTTTTCTGTTTTAGTTGCAGAGTTTCTTTGACCAATACTCGTTCTTTCTCTTTCCTTTCCAGACAGATAAATTTTTGCCAGTCGTCTGGACGTTTGATAGGCAGCTTAAGGGAGACACGTGTGACTCCTTTGCCTCCTCAATAGGCGCTGCCTTATTTGTCCTGTCACTGCATCATCAGTTTATGCTCATTATTAATGTTTATTGGAAACGAACGCTCAATCATCGCATTATCAGCATCTCAGTTTCCAAAATATTCACATTCCCACAGAATATAGTCAAAATGTATTTTTATGAAATGTTTGGAGCTGTTGTCCTATCAAATAAGCTAGATGATAACACCGGCGTGACCGGACTTTGTTTTTTGATTAAATTTTGCGTTATCTCAAATATAAACATATGAAAACACGTAGAATTAATACAGTAAAAATTCATACTGAAAATTCGAAAAAAAAATTACGTATGCCACTGTTAGTCTAAATAATTTCTTAGTCACGTAATCTTACTTTAGATGTACACTTGATGTTGTTGCAATTCCCACTCTGCTTTCGATGTCTTGAAGCAAAACTTGGCCATTCATCACTTTGTGTAGTCTAGTGGTGGCCGATTCTTCTATTGACATGCTTACCATTTGCTCAATACAGTACGGAGTTAAAGGAGTGCTTCCTCTGTCGTCTTTCCACTCTTTCTCAATAGTCTGCTAACTCTCCATTATCTCCAGTTACTGATCATTATCTCAAGAAATTGTTAAGTATTAAGAACTCTCAATTCTAAGAAAAGCCTGAATAACAGGAACTCTATGCATTGTTACAAATTGAAACCTTAAATATAAGGGTCGTACAAATGAAAACGAAAATTATTTATTTTATCCAAAGTGTATACAAGGAATTAAAAAATACTCTTCAAATGCGTTAAGGCATTTATCCCACTGTGTAACAATGCGTGTAGTTCCTTTATGGAAGAAGTCTTTAGGTTGCGTGTGGAACCATTCCAAAACCTCTTCCTTCACTTCATCGTCCGACTGTAACCTGCGGCCTTTCAGATGTTACTTGAGATCCCCAAACACGTGAAAATCACATGGTGATAAGTCAGGGCTGTAAGGTGGATGCTGCATTGCTTCCCAATTGAACTTTTTGATGAGGTCTACCGTTGCTTTCGAGGTGTGAGGACGCGCGTTGTTGTGGAGAAGAAGCACTCCTGTAAGAATTCCAGGACGCTTGCATTTGTTGGCCGCGCGCAGTGCCTTCAATGTTTCCCCATAACGTGCTGCGTTAACTGTGGTGCCTTTTTCAAGAAAGTCCAGTAAATTCGGGCCTTTGCGATCAAAAAACAGTCAACATCACCTTCCTCATGCTGCTTGCGATTGCTTCTGATTTTTTCGGGGATGGTGACCAATAATGCTTCCATTGACGACTTTGATGTTTGCTTTCGGGCTGGACGCAGCGGTCGCGCGCAGAGCTTCGAAGCGCGAGTTATCGTTCTTTCTCACGTGATGCAACACTTGCAACCTATTGTTCAATTTGCACGTGGGATTTCGCAATTGACGAAAACAAAAACTTACGATCCTACACGATGTCTTTTTTTTCCCACACAAATTTTCGTTTTCATTTGTACGACCCTATATATTGCCCAAAATTTGCCTTGCATTGTTGGTCATGACTCATGAGATATATATTGTTGATCCTTGCATAGTATTGATGCATTGCGTGTTGATATCATTGTTGATAGCTATCGTTACACAAACTTTTCCTTGCATTGTTGGTCATGAGATATTTCTTATTAATATACACAGCCATCACCATGAATATCGATTTATTATCGATAATTATTTTTTTTTTGAAATCTAAGGTAGACAGTGATCTTCCTCATGCTTTGAAGATCAAGTGGCCAAAAGTTCATCAAGATCGGAATACAACTGTAGATTTGTATAAGAAACATACCCACAAACATTCTTCTGTTATATATCGAAGATTTTGAATAGCAATTAAAAGTACATGACAATAGTATGATTCGATGAACATTGCAAATTGATCCAATCATCTATTATTCCCGAATTTTTCATGACAAGTGAAGAGGTTTTTCATGCTTTTTTTGCACCGAATTTTGTGCCTTCTACATGTATATGACTGGTTCAGAATATGCAATCTTCTCCATAGTCTGTAAACACCTTCGCCATGTTCTGATTATTTCTGCCATGTTTATAAGGCGTCATTAAACTTCATTCATTAATACAAAATATCCTCTTCTTCACGACGTGCAAAATTGGTCGAGCAACAATCCCAACCTTCATTGTTTCCAACTAAGAAAAAGACTCTTTGATTTTAAATCTAAGATGAAATGGGACGTAAATCAAATAAAAGTGAAGTTTTAACCCTCTTTAAGAGTTCGAATTTAAAGGATTTTTTTATTGCACTAAATTGTGACCGGAAATGAATCATTGTACCAAATTTGGGGTCGTTTGAACAACGGGAAATAGGTGAAAATTGACTGAAAGTTTTGATTCAAACAGAAAAGTCAATTTAATAAAAACGTCTTTAAAATAAAATCATTTGACGATTTAAATTTAGAAAGCCCAAATAATCCATAAGGAACATTCTGATTAATAAATTCTATTAGAGGCTTAACAGAACTTTTTCTGACAACTTACTGAAGTATTTGGAAATCATAACTGGCCTCTAATTTGATATATCCGTAAAACTACCTTTTTTATGAACAGGTTTAATAACAGAAAGTTTCCAATCTAAAAGAAACCAATCTGTTAGCAAAATTTCATTAAAAAGTTGCAATAATTTTGGCAAAATCAAGAATCTGTTATGTAAAATTCTTCTCTTATTAAAATAATCATTTGGAAACTACTGTTAGGTTTCAACTTATTTATTTGAAAATATTTATCGATTCTATAATGCATTTTTTCAAATTTAAGCACTCTATCACAAAATTATAATTATTAGATATAAGTTGTTGATTATCTACTAACATAATAGAAGTATTTACAAATGTATGAAAATTATTATTTTAAAATTTGTATTCGAAGCTTTCCAAATTTTATAAGCATGATTTCTAGCAATAAGTTAAAAAGATCATTTAACTTTTCGCTCCACCATGGTTTAAACTGGCGCGTACGATGCCGAATATATCTATGGCCATTAACATTCGTTAAAATCAGTTCATTAATTTCTTTACAATAAATTTTATTATTAGATGATATGGATCATCTAAATCTATACCTTCAGATAAAGATTTTTGAGAAATTACACTAACAGTATCATGTACCAAATTATTCTTCATACTGAACTAGAAGATGCAGTCACTCTAGCAGGAAAAAGAAAACTCTTCTTGCATCTTAAATCATTAAAAAAGTTTCTTAATCATACTTGAACCAAGCGAATTTATAGCAAAGTCGATATTCCAATCACTAATTACATAAAAATATTGATATCTGCAGCATTTTTCAGCTAACATAGACATAACCTGTTCAATAGGACAACCGGTCGGGCGATAAATAACCACAAAGTGAATTACAATTAGGGGGAGGCCGTGGTCTGGTAGGCTTTTACTGAACACACTAATTCTCTGAAGTTAAGCAACATCAGGCACATCAGACACCCCGTGGTCATCGTAGTTCCCAGGCGGCTATCCACGCGTGTCTATAGAAGAAATGGCGACGGCTAGATCACACCAAGTTTTGCTTCAAGACATCGAGAGCAGAGTGCGAATCGCAACAAAAGATTACCAAGTAGTGAATAACCCCATTCAGATTGTTGGAATTGCAGAACACAGAGACACAAACGATGATTTTCATCCAACGCCACCCAAGAAGAGCAAAAGCAAGCCCCGTGGAAGAAATTGAGGCCACCTATCGAACACTTGATGAGAAGGAGTCTGCTAGGCAACGCCGTTTTCGAATGTGTGCGATTTTTTGACCAAGTAGCCAACAACGGGGTTGATGTACAGGGTCTTTCTAAATTATCTCCCGTATTATACACGTTTATTACTCAAAATCTATTACAGATGTTAATTTGATTTTTTTTATTCACGAAGAAAAACTCAAAACGTTTCTTATCATGCCTTAATAAATTTTAATGGTCCCCCCCATTTACGGCGTGAATGACGTCAAAGCGAAACACGATTTCCTCTCATGTTCGGGCGTGATTTCAGCGATTGTTTCAATTATTCTGTTCTTGAGAGTTTCAATGTCATCAACGTTGGTCTTATACACTCTGTCTTTCACATATTCCCAAAAGAAAAAATCCAGAGGGTTCGCATCGGGTGAGCGAGGGGGCAATGGGATTGGCTCCTCCATCCAATCCATAGTTCTGGAAAGTTCGTATCAAGGCCCTGCCTAACATGCAAACCCCAATGAGGAGGTGCTCGACTATGTTGGGCTGAAGTTCTTCCACCTGTGAAATCAGGTAGTTCTCCAGCATATCTAGGTAGTTGCAGCGGTAATGGTGTCTTTAGCGAAAAAGAAAAGCCCGATTACTCAATCATACATTAAACCGCACCAAACATTAACCTTTGGGCTGTCGCATATGTGCTCCCTTAGAACGTGTGGGTTTTGTGAGCCCCAAATGCGGCAGTTGTGTCGGTTTACTGCTCCGGAAGTATGGAATATTGCCTCGTCAGAAAACAAAATGTCCACAAGGAAAGTGGGATCATTGTCGTTTTTTTGGAGCATATCTTCAGCAAACTTCTTGCGCTTCGGTCGGTCATCTGGCTTCAGTTCATGCATCATCTGGATTTTGTAGGGTGTAAGACGAAGGCGGTGCTTCGCTATTTTTTATTAACCGACTTCAAAAAAAGGAGGTTATCAATTCGACTCGTATGTGTGTAATATTGTTGGAATTGCACAATACTCGTATATGTTAGTCTATGTGTACTTCTAAACAGATGTGCCAAATTTCCTAAATGTATGTATGTATGGATATAAGTATGTTTGTCCACGTATTTCTCAGAAAATAGAAATCGAATTGCAATAGAAATCTTTTTTTATTGGATTAACTATCTTTCAACTTAGAGAACAGGCCAACTTTTATCAAAATCGGTTCAGTAGTTTTCAAGATATGGACTGGTTATAGTTAGATGATACTGGAAGTTCATCAAAGTCTGTTTTTAGCACATTTTCGTAGAAAAGTGCTTATGTGATCAGTTTGTCCAGCTGTCCGTCCGTCCGTCTGTAGACACAATTCCCACAATGCATTGCGTTGCAATAGAGAGAGTGCATGTATTGAAATGCTGGAAGACACGAATTATTCTTGCATTGGGGAAAACGCGTAATGAGCATATAGGTTCGGATTTGCGCGCGCTCTAAACTTTAATGAGATGGTGCGCGTGCAGGATGCACGTGACTGATGATTAATGAAAGGGCAGAGCGGACTGTAAATCAAAAGAATTTTATTCTTCGTAGGAAGCTTATTATTTATTACGATAACTTGAAAACGAATTAACTTTT
Source organism: Rhysida immarginata (assembly GCA_023313115.1). NCBI lineage: Eukaryota > Metazoa > Arthropoda > Chilopoda > Scolopendromorpha > Scolopendridae > Rhysida > Rhysida immarginata. The sequence continues at coordinate 399,657 of JAHWFO010055510.1, read as the reverse complement.
TCACACTCTGTTTTCACCAATCCATTAATATAGGACAGAGCACGAACGTGAGATAGCCGGAATAAGTAGGTGCTCTAATGCCACGTGCCCTAAAGGTAACATTACGATACACCCTTAAAAATTTCCTATAACCAGATAAGGCATGTAATATATAAAATTAATCGCCACGACGTCTCATGAATATATAAGAGTAACTGGTGATAGCAGATATTGGTTAGTGGTACGTGTACGTTTAAGGATGTATCATGAATGAATATAACGCGTAAATAATAATGGTAATTGGTTTACTAGCACGTGCCTAATAGTACCATAAGATACAATATGGTACCGTTGGAACTTTCAATGCTAAGTTATGGCATGCAATATATCAAACAACTCGTAACAACGTGTCATGAGTGAATATAAGAAGTATATAATGATAGTGGGAATTGGTTAAGTAGCACGTGCCCTAATGGTACCATATGATACCATATGGTATCGTTAGAACTGTCAATGCTAAGATAGGGCATGTAATATATCAAACAACTCTTAGAACTTTCAATGCTAAGATAGGGCATGTAATATATCAAACAACTCGTAACGACGTGTCATGAGTGAATATAACGCGTAAATAATGATAGTGGAAATTGGTTTACTAGCAGTGCCTAACAGTACCATATGATACAATATAGTATCTTTGGAACTTTCAGTGCTAAGATATGGCATGTAATATATCAAACAACGTGTCATGAGTGAATACAACGAGTAAATAATAGGCGGTTTCACGCTTTGAAACGGATTGAAAAAACTGTTTATGAATAAACTGTTTAAGTGGGTAAAACCGTGAATAAATGGTTAAGCTTTCCAATTTTAAACTGTTTATTTCTTTTCGGAAATTTGACTACAGAGGGAGCTGCTTGTTATAAACATGGCAACCTCCTGGAATAAAGATGAAGCCAACGAAATTGTTTGTGATATTACTGTTATCAAACATCTAACGGCCTATGATTACCTGATCCTGATTACCTGATGGCCTAAAAATGGATATCCAACAATATAATTCACAATTGCGAGCTCTTCATCCAAATCCCAAGCTGTTTTGAGCCCTGATCTGACGCCGCTTCGACGAAGCGTGTTCAGCCATGTTTTTTTCCTCAAAAAACGAAATGTTGCAAATATACGAAATAAACGAACGGAAGAACGACGTTGGATGTCGTTTTCATTTATTCCGTTTTTTCCCGATCTTTAAACATAAACTGCTTTTTCTTTCCGAAATAAACTGTTTTTAAATTGGTTAAGTAGCACGTGCCCTAATGGTACCATATAATACCATATGGTACCGTTGGAACTTTCAATGCTAAGATATGGCCTGTAATATATCAAAAAAACTCGTAACAACATCTCATGAGTGAATATAACGCGTGAATAATGATAGTGGGAATTGGTTTAAGAGCACGTACCCTAATGTTACCATATCATATCATCGGAACCTTCAATGCTATGGCAGGTAATATATCAGACAGCTCGTAACAACGTATCATGAGTGAATATAACAAGTAAAAAATGATAGTTGGAAATGGTTAACTAGGACGTGCCCTAATGGTAACGTAAGGTACCATATGGTACCGTTGGAACTTTCAATGCTAACATATGGCATGTAGTATATCAAACAACTCGTAACAACTTGTCATGAGTGAATATAACACGTAAATAATGATAGTGGAAATTTGTTTAGTAGCACGTGGCCTAATAGTACCAGATGGTTCTATATGGTACCCTTGGAACTTTTAATGCTAAGATATGGCAAGTAATATATCAAACAACTGGTAACAACGTGTCATGAGTGAATAAAACAAGTAATTAATGGTAGTCGGAATTGTTTAGTAGTCATGTTTTAATGCTGCTATATGTTACCTTTGGAAACTTTCAGTGCTAAGATATGGCGTGTAATAAATCAACCAACTCCTTACGAGTTGTTAGATCTATTGGTATTCATAGCTTATTTGTATCAAAAGCATAATGCTGTTAGGCTTAATAGTATATAAAACTAAATAATGTGAGACATAAGGCTAATTAGTAGTAGTTAACCGCTTGCTTCAATAGTAGATGATACCTGGAAATACTTTAGTAATTGAATTTGAAAAGATAATAAATGCTTAAACATAACGCTTCAGTAATTGAGGCTCACTTCGTTTAACATTATGTGTGAATGTCTACAAATTATAGAACTTTTATTTGTTCAGATATATAAAGAATAACTTGACTCTCCATTTAACCCTTCAGTTCTTCAAGTTTATTCGTTTCTATTCTCTGTATATATTTGTTTACTTAAATAGTAATTTGCAATTTAGATTTCATGTTTATATATTTTTCTAAAGCGTTTTAAAATGTTGGTTAATTTTATATATCCATGTATGATGCTATAATACGAAAATGTGCTCCCGTTATCCGCCTTGGCAGTAAAATAATTCTTGTTTTATACTCTGTTTAGTCTTGTGTATTGATGTTATTGGTAAACCTCGTTGACGAGCCGCTTGGTGAAGTGATTTACGGGGATTACGATCGAACGCCTCCCTGACCTTTTCTACTCTCCGTGGTGTCGCTGAAGGTCTACCAGCACCCTTTTTGTGTAACGGGCTGCCTCTGTTTAAAAATTTTTCATGCCATAGCTTAATTGACTTACGATTTGGAGGATTATTTTTAAACTTCGTTTTGAACATTCTCTTAACTGCAATCATTGACTTAAATTCCGCAAGCCATTGCACGCATTGGGCTTTTTCTTCAACACTCGCCATTGTATACTGCGTCTCGCGAAAAATATAACAACGCGCCAACAATGGTACCACGCGCCAACCGCGTGTTTCATTATCAATTCACGCGCGGCTAAGAAACTTTTTGAGTTTTACTTTGTGAATAAAAAAATCACGTTAAAATCTGTAATAGTTTTGTGTAATAAACATGTATAATACGGGACATAATTTAGAAACACCCTGTAGTTCCATTGGTGCTTGAGGGGTTGGAGCAGGTGCATTTAATAGAAACTCTCCATGCAAGAAGATGGCTACTGGTCTAAAAGATATCTTAGAACCTTGGTAGAGCAAAGTACAACTGCAAATATTGGTATCCGTTGTATCGTCGAAGTTCACCATAGCAGGGTGAGTTCACATCTTAAGTAAGATTATGCGCCCCGGAAATTATTTACGCTAGCTGTGCCCGCGTGGAATTTTGGATTTGTTAAATTTTTAGATGAACAAATAATTTTTTAAAAGTCAATTTTTTATGATTTCTTTTACTGTATCGGTTATTAGCAAGTTTAGAATAAGTCCATATGTGCTAATGAATGTACACTATTTTTTTAAATAGGGCGTTTTCCATTAAAATTTCAAATTACCATATCTTTTATTCTTCTCCCAAGCTTTCCCACCCACCGGGAGCATTTTAAAAGAAATCTTTTAGGTTTTTCATATGATTTTTACTGTATTATTTCAATCTTGTTCGTGTGTTCATGTTTACTGTACATTGACATCCAGATATTTCAAAATTACATCAAAAAAAAAACCCGAGCAAGGCCGGGGATATCAGCTACTAAAGACATATCAAAATTAGTAGTAATAATAATGATATATAAAAATAGTAAATAACACAGGCCAATAAAAAATAACTTTTTAAAACCATCTTTAACGTTAAGAGCTGATTCTTATGCTTTTTTGTGTGCTGAATCCGTATCTGGCCTCATTTTTTTTCTATCACCTGTATCTTTGGGCCACAAGAAAATTTATCAGGTTCAAACTCTGAATGATTACAAGTGTTTCTATTCTAGTTTTTCAATGAAAAACTTTTAAATTATTTAGAGTTTGGGGCCTGATAAATTTCCTTCTGGCCCAAAGATATGGATACTTTAACATTGCATTTGCTTCTCTTCACAATCATTGCTTTAACATTGAAGTTTTTATGTGCATAAACTTGGAAACATGACGTGAAAGAAAAAATCTAAAAGCAGATTCGTATTCAGCACTCTTAAAGACCACAGAAATAATGCAAATTCATTAAAGATGATTTTTCATTGCTGATCTGTGTAATTAATAAAATATATAAAAATTATTTCAACCTGCAAAGCGTATCCTATGCGAGTGTCTTTTCCCTATGCGATACCGCACTACTGAAAGATTGCTTACACAACTTTGAAGAAAAAATGGTTAAGAATATTAGAAAAAACTAAGTTTAAAAGAATTAAAAAAGTAAATGTCATAACTAAAGCTTTAACATTAATTTATCACTGAATAAAAATATTATAATTACGTTCATGTAATCTGCTGATTTTGAGGTGCTTGTGAAACGATTGGACAAGCGCCTGAACGTAAAGGGAGGTTATGTCGAAAAATGAAAGTAGTTTCCACATCCATTTGTAACTTACTTAATAACTTGCCTTCGTATTAACTTATATAAAACTTTTAGGGCCAGCTTATAATCGCTTTCTCAGCTTAGTGTTCTCAACTTAGTCTTCAGCAAAAATGGTCTTGTATTGTTAAAATGAGGAATACTTGGTTACAACTATATCACTGTATTGTTGCTGAACACTCAGTTGAGAAGTTTTAGATGAGAAAGTAGATAATGAACAGGCCCTTAGTCTCATACCATTATGCGTGAGATACTTACTCGGAAACTTCTAGAAAGTTTGTAATTTACTTTGCTTGCCGTTGAGTCTTAGGAGTAACTACGCACGATTGGATCGAAGTAAATGTTAAGAGTATTTATTCAGGCAAATTATTAAATTGATTAAAAAATTTTTTATAAATGTGTTAAACATTGCGGTAAAACATACAAATCAATTTCGTTTTAATTAAGGTTATTGATTATAATTTAAAAAAATTTTTTAATGTAATTCTTTTTCCATGCATTTAACCTTTATTGATTTGAAAGCAAGCATTAATTAATGGTTTTAAAATTTAGAAACACGGTTTTAATAAAGACTGTCTTTTGTTAGTAATTTTATAGCTCAAAAATATGAATATTTAATAAATGTGAAATGTTTTATGACGTATAAAACTACTGGAAAAATTTGCTTGAATAAATCAATATATTTTTCTTTGAATTTACAACGAAATTTTCCCTGGGAATATTTTATATATATTATAAAACAGTTTCACATCTAACAATGCAATGGATCTGGAAATTAAATTTTATATTGATAAGTTGTTGATAATTTCAAAACTTTCAAATGGCAATTTATTTATTTATTTAGTTAAATGAGTTGAGATGAGAAGAGCTTATAGGTGCCAGTGTGGTCAAGAAGACCGATAATAGGCCACTAGGGATCATCAAACATTATACATGAGAGTATAACAGGCAACAAAATAATACAACAACTATAAGACAAAAAATATAACAAACATCATCGAAAGTAACAATGGTGTATAATAAATAAGTAGTGAATAATGAATAAAGAATCGCCAACTGTGGTTCAAAACTGAGACCCGATAACCATAAGTTCTAAAATACCAGCCAGAAAAGCCGCAATGAATCATATAGATCTACAGAATTTTATTGTAGCATTCAAAAATAATAGATAAATTTAGAATATCGTATTCGAAAGTCAGGCGCAAGGTTACGGGCGTAGCACTGAAGATGTTTATTAAAAATACTAAACTCCCTTTCGGAACGAAGATTCGGAGGTAAATGGGCCTAGCATTTGATACCTACATAAGATATACATCGCCTACGGTAATTAAATTTAGTTAAAGGATGAACAAGTGCCCATTAGATCTGGTAGGGTAATGATGACTAATACAATTTCCCGTCAAATCGATGGTCGGGAAAACCGACAACATTGAATTAGTATTTATTAAAAACAAATAAACACACGTATATAATATAATTGATAGATAGTAGGTATACCAAACTCAAGACAGAGGAACGTTTGGGCAAACAAAATTATGTCCTGAGGAACCACTTCTGTAATTTGAGCACTCTAGAAAGATTATGCTTAGATGAGCCCCAGAACACAATGCTAAAACAAAAATACGAGTGTATCCAAGCGTAATAAATTTGAAGGACAATTGTACGTGGCAAATATCGTAAACGAGAGATAAGGCCCTGCCTCTTATTCAATTTAGATAGTAATAAATTAGTGTGTATATCTCAAGAAAGATCACGTGAAATCGTAACTCCCAAATGGGGGAAGGACGTCACTGTTGAAAGCAAATAATATTCGGAAAACAATGGGAGAACGAATGGTATACTCTGCTTATTTTGCTGATGAAATCCATCACCTTAGTTATGTCCAACACATTAATTTTTAATTCAAATATACAGGGTTATTACAAATGATTAATCGGATTACATAAATTCACTTTAGCTTTATTTTTTGACATATTGTCACCAAACTTTGCAGACATAAGGAAAAACTCAAATTTATTTTTGGCATATTACAAGTGCTCTACATGTGCCCCTCTAGTGATTCTCCAGACATCAAGTCTATAATGGAAATCGCACGAGGCCAACGAGAGACAGACCAGGGCACTCAAAGGTCACATGATCATCGGGAGCCGGCCAACAATTTGTCCTTCATTGTCTCCATCTTGGATTTTAACAATCAGTAATTTTTCGTTTGTTGGAAACAATGAAGGATGGATTGTTGCCCGGACCCCGATGATCATGTGACTTTTGAGTGCCCTGGCCTGTCTCTCGTTGGCCTTGACTTCGCACGAGTGACGTAACAATTAGCTCCACCCCTTGGCAACGCGCCATCTTGGTTCCACACAAGTCGTTGCTAAGCATTAGACAGCTGATTCTGACACTAGTTTGGCTACATAAGTGATCAGAATGTCTGAAATAAAACTATACTTTATTGCAATGTCTTTTATGACGACCCAAAATTAGTTTAAAAAGGAGAAAATGATTTAAACTCTTCCTATCAACGCTTGTGTCGAACCAAGATGGGGGGGGGGGGGTTCTAGAAATTTTGGCGTCGACTATTTAGGTCATTTTGCGCCTTTACTTAAGTTAAACCTGTACGCAGCCACAAACACAAACATCCACGCCCACGGCAGGATTCGAACCCACGGCCAGGCGGACTCGAGAACTAGAAAGCCTACGCCCTAGCCCTCTCGGCCACCTGGCCGGCGGAACCAAGTTGGCGAATCACTAAAGAAGTGACGTCTTTTCGTGCTAAGTCCATTAAGTTCATCCCACAGTTTGTGAAGCATGTCCCTACCAATTTTTTGAAAAGCACTGTTGATGCGAGCTTTCAGTTCTGGTAGGTTTGTTGTAGAGGAGACATAAACACTCATTCATCTTTCACATAACCCCATGCAAGGGGTTAGAGACTGACATGAATGAAACTCAAGCACAACAAAACAGCTCACTGCTGTGCTGTGGTGGCATAAATCAGAAGCAAACCTGCAACAAAAAAACTTCTAGAGTTTTTCCATACGTCTACAAAGTTTTGTGACAATGTGTCACAGTGAATTTATAAAATCGGGTCAATCATTTGTAATAACCCTGTATAGTCTATTGTTCTGCAGTTGCTATATCGAAGTGAGTAAGAGTGGGTGGCACGAAACCCAAACTGATCTTTCCGAATTAGATCATTGGCGAGATAGTGTTCTTGGAATCTGACGAGGATCGTTTTCTCCAAAACTTTAGACATTGAGGGGAGCAAACTAATAGGTCGGTAGCTCGAGGGAATTGCTAGATTTCATCCCTGCTTGGGGATACTCAAAACAATAGATTGTTTCCAAAATGCAGAGAAGTAAGAAAATTTCCAGCAGTCGCTAACGATATTGGTGAGACAGTCAATAAAGTTCTTTGGGAGATTAATAAGGGCGTTCTTGCTCACCTTGTCTCTTCCTGGGGCCTTCTTCTTTTTCAGTTTACTTATGATGGTGGCGATCTCTCCGGCCTCGATGATGTTCTTCGTTAAATGCTGCGTGATTTCATCAAAGTTGACAAGACCATCTTCCACACGCTGATACATGATTTGGCTCTCGGGATTGTTGTTGGTAGGAGTAACAAATTGCATTTCTGGTAAATCTGCAATGACTTGGGTTTTGTTTGATCAGTTTGCACATAGTCGTCTTGTGGTGTACGGAGTGGAGGAAGCATATCAGTCTTCTTCTTCTGTAAAGCTCTGACCATACTCCAAATGGAATTGTCGCGAGCCGACAAGCTTTTGAGTTTGTCATTCCATCTAGCATCGCGAAGTTCTTTTATATCCTCTTGGAATCTTCGCACTAGCCTGTTCTACTTGGTTTTGAGCCAAGGTTCACGGTAGCGTTGCCATAGTCTACGGGTCTGTTTCTTTCAGCAATTAGGCGTTGGATTCCAGGAATGAGTTGGATTCGATGAGGAGGTTTATTCTCTGATGGATAGTTACTAGCTTCTATGGCACTATTAATACATCTGGTGATGTCTTCAACACGTTGGTCGATGTCCTCTGTACAGTACGCAACGTCGGGATGGCAGCCATAGTCCTTAAAAATATCTTTGTAGAGCTTCCAGTCTTGATGATGTATGAGTTCCTCTCGGAAATTTATGTCAACATTGTCAAAGTTCGACGCCACTGGCTTGTGGTCAGAAGAAAGGTCATCAATTGTGAAGATATTGTATGGTTTGAAGAAACCCCATATCATGCACCGAAGTTCACCTTTGTTGATTACAGTATAACGTTATGCAGCCATACTAAATATTAGTTGGTTGTAAGGAGCACACTCAACTGTGGGTAACTTTTGCCTAGATTAGAAAACAGATGAAAGATACGTCCTAATTGCTTATACGTACCTGGTAGGTCGTTGATGTTCAGGCCTTTATCTTCCGGTTTAGACACAGCGGCAGCATATGATTTGTCTGCTGCGGCATCCTTTGAACCTGGGGGTATTTTGGGCATTTCGTGTAGCTTGAAGTGTGCTGTCCAGCACATCTGATGCACTTTGGAGGGTCTTATCCTTTAATCTTGGGGCAATCTCTAGACTGGTGGCCCTCTGCGCATTTGTTGCAACGAGGATCTTCCGTGCAGCCTATGGCTACGTGTCCGAAGCGCAGGCAGTTGTAGCATTGTAGTGGCTTCTTGTTCCCTCGAAAGGCCACCACTAGCACTGCCAGCGGCCCAATACGTGTGATGTTCTTCAATGACTGGTTGTGTTCGGTGTTCGGGAGCAGAACCAAAACCATTGACATATTAATGGATCTTTTGGCTTTCCTCAATCGAATTACCTTTTCCGGGAAGTAGTTGGCTGTTTTTAGGTCTTCTTGGAAGTCATCCAGATCATAGGTAACATCAACATTTCGAATGACGAACTTCAGAACCTTCTCGGAATTCAGTTGATGATGCTGAATTTTTAGAATATTGTCAGACTTAATTCCAGAGACTAACCTGTTGTGAGTTTCTTCGTCTTCACATTTAACTTTGACGGTTTCAGCTCTGCCCGTATGAACGGTGATCTTTTCCACTGGAACATGCTTCTCGAGCTCAGTTAAAATCGTCTTAAACGGGACGCCATGAGTCCGCACGATAATTGGCGATACATACCTCTTCGTGATCCTATGGTCTTTATTAGCCTAGCGACGTTGTACATTCTTTGGATTCCTCATTCTAGACGCGCTGACGACTTCTTCGTTTACTCTGGAGACGGTCTTTAGGTTATCGATCCTCGTGCCTTTTCTGAATTTTTTATTAGCAACACCAATCCAGGGACTGCCATCCACTTCTTCATCGGCCTCGGTGGCTCAGGGGTTGCGTGATTGCCTCTGATGCCCGAGGACGCGGGTTCGACCCCGGCCGAAGACGACGAGGATTTTTTCAGGGGGGAAATCCTGAGATCACGCACTTCCTTCGGAAGGGAAGTAAAGCCGTTGGTCCCGTGTAGTCGTTTGCCGGCTGCACGTTAAAGAACCCTTGCGAGGCAAAATTTGCGGCCCCTATAACGCCGTCCTGAAATGACCATGGCAGTTGAAAAGGACGTTAATACCAAACAAACCAAACCAACCTAACCATCCACTTCTTCATCGGTTCCATCAGAGTAACTTCTCTTATAGCCACCGTTTGTCCAGCAGTCACTATTTTAAATTATATCCATAGACTCTAAACTTTTAGCACAGGAAATAGTATTAAAAACATTACTTACCTTGCTGTTATCAACCGGTATATCTTCCGTGGAGTTACCTGCCTTCTGAGTCTCGGAGCATTTCCCAAAGGCTTCCTTCAGTTCACTTATCTTGTCAATAACATCTCTACGAGAGTCTTTAATTTCCTTGTTGGTACCTTCGAACTTCTCCTCAAAACTTGTGTAGGGATTCGACTTTTTCCTCCAGAGCACTATACTTAGCGTTTATATCATCCCGGAGGGCATCTAACATTTCGTTGAACACTAGGTCAAAAGAAGCAAACCTAGCATCCAAACAGGCATCCCGGTAGGCCTTTTCGCAGGACACAGTTTTACCATCCGCCACTAGCAAAGACTCTTTAGCCGACTTCGACTTGGTTAATTTGGACGAAGCCATCATATATAAATGTATAGAACAGGGGGGGGGAGTAACTTCGCAGCTAGGTGTATGCTAAACAATTCGTCCTAAGAAGGACGCACGTACAGGGGTTGGACAAAAATATGGAAACGCCTAACAAAAAACATTATCACCTTTAATATGGAGTTGGATAACCCTTGGCTTGTAGAACAGCTTGGAGCCTCCTTGGAATAGACAAATAGAGATCCTGTATGATTTGTAAGGGAATCTTGAACCATTCTTCATGCAAAACAATGGCAAGTTCCTTCAATGATGATGGAGGTGGATAGCGTGCTCGCAAGTTTCTTTCCAAAACAGACCACAAAGGCTCAATAATATTAATATCTGATGATTGTGGGGGCCATGGCATGACGTTTGGTGTTCTCCAGACGTAAACTCGGCCAGCAGTTGGAAATAGTGTGAACGAAGACTCACCCAACCATATGACCTTTTTCCATTGCTCCAAAGACCAGGTTTTATGAACATGGCACCACTCTCTTCGGATTTTAGCATTGCGATCAGTGATCAGTGGCTTTGGGATTGCAGCACGTCCAGAAATACCCTGTTTGTGGAATTCCCTTCGAACTGTTTTGGTGCTGACAGGGTTTGTGAGGATGGCATTCAGTTCAGCAGTAACTTTTGCAGCTGTAGTCTTCTTATTACGTACCACAATCCTACGCAGTGTTCGTTTGTCTCGATCATCCAACACATTTTTCCGTCCACGCTGATGTTTATCAGATTTGGTTTTCCCACTCCTGATTATGCAGTTGTAATCTTGGATACTGTGCCTCTTGAAACACCAAACATTTCAGACATCTTGGTTACAGAAGCACCCACCATACGGGCTCCAACAATTTGCCCACGTTCGAATTCTGTTAGTTCAGCCATACTGCACTAAAAACTCAACAGAATACAGCATAGAAACAAATGAAACTTTTTATCTATTTGCTGAAGATTTACTGCCAATACTAAATAGGGATGATAGCAGCCCATCACTCAAATTTGCATAAAATTTGCATTTTACTTCAGACATGCATTTTCTGAGGTGTTTCCATATTTTTGTCCAACCCCTGTAGCTTTAAGAAGAAAGAACAAGTCAGGTTTGCGAGAAAATAAATTCTACGCCAGGGACCCACTCGTGAAGCATTAGAATAATAATAGATGATATGAAAAAATGTCCTTAGTTAGGTTTGCGAGGAAATTAATCCCAACGCCAAGGGCCCAGAAAGATAATGAGCGTCTTGATGTACTGGTTTACGGGAATATTAATTCCAACGCCAGGGACCAGCACATAAGACATAACAGAAGGTGAATATCGCCCTGAAAAGGGCACACCATGAAATGAGAGTAATGAAATGATACCTGAAAAGAGAGTAGAATGATACCTTGAAGAGCTAGTCCGTTTTGATCGCCTTGATCGTCCTCAGCCTATTTTTAGCGGTAGCGGTGCCAACACTGTCCAAATGTCTTTGCGTGGTCATTGGAGGAGACCAGTCCTTCCATTTTAAGTTTCCTATGGATTTTTAATGTTTCGTCGGTTGGGGAATGGACCACGACTTAAGGCGTTTATATAGGTACAGCAGCCTGTAAAAAGGGATGCGCCATGTGCACCTAGACGCTTTATACACTCACATGCCAAAAGTCATGGGAGAGCACCTAATAACGTGTGGGACCTCCTCTAACCCGACGAAGTGCCACAGTGCGACGTGGCATTGAATCCACAAGACGGTGGAAAACATCTGAAGACATTGCCAACCATTCCGACTGCTGAGCTTCCCACAATTGTTAGAGATGCAGAAGCCCGTGAACGAATGGCCCTCTCGAGCACATCCCAAATGTGTTCAATTGGATTCATATCTGGTGATTGGGGTGGCCATATCATGCGCTGGAATTGCCCCGAATGCTCTTCAAACCAATCGCGAACAATCATGGCCCGATGGCATGGTGCATTGTCGTCCTGGAAAATCCCATCGTTGTCAGGGTATGTGAGATCAATGATGGGCTTCAGATGATCAGGAAGCAGCTGGACATAGCGCTGGCCAATCAGTGAACAAAGGACTCAAGCCATGCCACGAAAAAAAACACCTCACACCATTACGGAGTCACCATTGGCTTGTACAGTGCATGCTTGACAACTTATCAGTCCAGGCCACACGTTTCCAGTTGTCAAGTGTCCAGTCGATGTATTCAAGAGCCCAGGAAAGACATTACTGACGATGTCTTGTTGTTAGCAAGGGCACCCTCGTGGGTCTTCTGCTTACATATCCCATAGACACCAGATTTCGTTGCACAGTTCGTATAGATACAGCTCTAGTATCACCGTGGTTAAAATCTGATGTCATCTGGCGTACTGTCAGTTGTCTGTTAGCGGTGACCATCCTACTCAGACGCCGTTGATCCCGTTCATTGAGAAGGTGTGGTCGACCACTGCGTTGTCCATGGTGGGAGTTAATGCCGTCAAGTTGGTACTCTCGGTAGACTATTGAAACTGTGGACCGTGGGATGTTGAATTCTTGAGGCACCTCCGATATTGAATGACCATACGTTGTGCTCTACATACCGGGCCATGTTCGAACTCTGATAGCTCTCGTCGTGTAGCCCTTGTCACGCTGAACACCTCACCCCTTACTCATGACAGTGTAGCTGAACCTATTGATACTGATTTGCATATTTATACTGTTTGCACGTGATGCTACTGCCACATGAAAAATAGTCCACTGCTATCCCATGACTTTTGGCATGTGAGTGTACTACGAACTTAAGGCGCCTCCTAAGACAATATCAAATCCTTCGTTTCTGCCTCATTGTCCTCATGGAACGATTAGATTAAACGATGTTAAATTTGTGGCTCTTTTAAGCGAAGTGTTTTTGGTCCAGAATATTATAAAGAAATAATTGACAATCCAACTATTGAATGCATTGATAATCCAACAAGCTCACTATTAATTTTGGGCATCAACTAAATAAATAAAATAACTTCACAAGTTAGTAAATTCAGATCACGCTAGGTGCCGCATAAAGCGCAGAAAGTCCATTGCAACTATGCGGCTCCTAGCGTGATCTGAATTCCCTAGCTTCCCTTAACAGTGGGAAATGACGGGAGTTGAACGACCATTTACTTCTATAGAATGTGATTTCCACTCAGACAAAATCTAATGAGGCCTTATCCAAGAAGATCAACATTCACCACTAGTCAAATAATCTACAACTATCGCCTCAGCAGAGCACGGAGGGTTGTTGAGAATGCCTTTGGTATTCTTGTCAGCAAATTCAGAATATATAAAAGGCCATTGAACTACACCGAAGAAAACACACGGAAAATGGTAATGACAACATGTGTTTTACACAACTTTTTATTAAGAGAAAACTCAAGATATATCACAGCAGATGACGCCCATTATGAAGACAGCCAGTATGTAATGCAAGCTGGCCGATGGAGAGGTGAAATTAATTCTCTGTCTGCAATTTCAAAAACAAGCAGCAACATGTCTTCAGCGAAAAATATTCGGGATAGCCTAGCAAAGTATTTGTGTGCAGAGGGTGCTGTAGAATGGCAAAACAATATGATATGTATCAATATTTTAAAAATAAAAATAAGAATTATTTCATAGCATTTATTTATTTATACAGATCTTCAATAATATACATTTTTATAAACATAATAAAGAATAATAATACAGTAATGCTAACTGAAATGATTGGGTATTTATTTTGATTGAAGTAGAATATAAAATGATTATCGGAGTTAATTAGTAAGTGTAATTAAGATATTCAACAGATTATAAAACTATATTATTATTAAAATCGTTTGCTACATTACATCTAGAACGATTTTTATCTATTAAATTATTATCTATCAATATTTTATCTTTGAGTTTATTATAAAATATTTGAATAAAAATTGTATTTATTATTTCATTTTTAAATAAAGTTTAAATTCTTTTATGTTCATTAAAAAATTAATTTGATTTTAAATTTTATTTTTTAGTTCATTTGTAGATAAAATTAAAACAGCTTTGAGATTCATCTTATTTTTTATATGTAGAAGAAAAGAAAGGCGAGGCACAAGAACCCTGGAATAAAATTAAAAAACTGAAAACTGAACACAGGATGGTAAAATCCTGAAAAAAGCCAACGTTTCGGACAGAGGCTATCCTTTGTCAAAGCAAAGAGTGAAAGTGACGATCGAGGATAGCCTTTATCCAAAATGTCAGCTTTTTCAGGGTCTTACTAACCTGTGTTCAATTTAATTTTTTATCTTAATTTTTGATATTATGGTGTCGGTAGAAATGAGAAACCAATTGAGTGAAACATCTGTTTCAATGATGGGGCTAGCGATTCTCCAATGTTGATTGTAGAAAATAATGTTGTTTATTAAGTGAAATATTTTTCCTGATTTTCAAATTTTTCAATGACTTCTTCGATCTCCCTTCATTGCATGGAATTTATCTCGATTATCTAGTGAATCCAAGCGACTTTCAAGGAGTGCACAAAACAGCTGTTTTTCACACTTTTTGCTTCTAAAAAAGATGAAACCGATTGCGTGCTATTTTTAAAACACGATATCGCATCATCTAGCATATTGTTCTTTGCTACTGTTTGTTTTTTTATGCTTTTTTCAAATGTTTCGAGCTCGGTGTTACTGATAAGAGCCTGAAAAAAATTCAATGAACAATAAATGGAAGGTACACTGTTATGGTGCAATGAATATTATTATATTTGATACAACAGTGTTGGTTAATGTCCTATATATTAAAAATAAAAAAATTAAAAAAAAACACCGATAATCAAAACATATCTTGATTCAACTTCGCCTGCATCGCTCTCATTCTCTTCTCCAATCAACATCGAATAAGCTATAGCTCCATCGTTTGAACAGATGCTTCCTTCAATTGATGTCTCATTTTCACAGACACCATTGACTGGTAAACCAATGTTGGTGACTGTTCTACCGAATAACCAAAAACATAAGAGATATAATATAGCAAACGATTTCAATAATTTTAAGTACTAGGAATGTGATAATTATTTTATAGTATGTACTAGCTTACACAAAATAACTGGCCAGTCTTTAAATTAGCATAACTGTAAAGAGTTCATATATAGAGTTCATGTACCCTAAGTTTTGTGAACACACAATAATGTTATGCATTGCCTCGTAGTTTTTCCACGTTGGTTTGTACACTTCGGCAGCCGCTTGCCCACGAAAGGTGGAATCCCGTATTCTTTTTCGGCATGATTTTATGGTTTTCCCTTCACCGGAAGCCAGACACGTCTGAGCGATTATCTGTATGATGTACAGTGCCGCCGTCTGTAGAGAAGATTATAAAAGTGGGCGACTTGTTTTGAAGGGCGTTTTTTTATGAATTGTTTCAAGTGAGAAAGCAAAATTTGATAAATAAAAAAAATATTTTTAAATGTGCTGTGATGCCCATATGGTTAATTTCTACTGTCTGGCCAAAATCGTGAACTGTTCATTTTGCATTTTTCTATTATCGACCCAGTTGTGGATTTCTGCTTTTTTTCCTGCTTTCTGGCTAATCAGGCATTGCCAAAAGGAGCCATGTTTTAAAGGTAAGCCAGAGTTTTTTTGTGCATTCTTATGTCGGTTAGGCTAACTGAGGTTGGGTTAACTTGGGGTGGTCCATAAAATGAACTCCCAGAACTTTCTGGGAGCCATTTCTTGGCCAATAAAAATTTTTAATCTGAGTACTGGCCCCCCCCCCCCCTGCATTGTGGATTCCGACGTTAGAGGGCGTGTTTTGGCTGTCTCTTCCCGTGGTGCGCTAGCTGTTGCCATAGCAACCACACTATTGGCATGTCGCAGTCGTTTCGAACTATTTGTGGATTTCAGATTTTCTTGTTTTGCTTTCTGGATTATTAGCCATTGTCGAAAGGAACCATTTCTTAAAGGTAAGCCAGCATTTTTTTGAGCGTTCTGGTGTTGGGTTAGGTTAACTGAGGTTGGGTTAACTTAGGTTTAACCGTAACATGAGTTCCCGCAACTTTCTGGCAGCCATTTCTGTGACCACTAAAAAGTACGGATCATTAGCCTCCTGTAACCAGCCGAGGGGAAACCAACTGCCCCCTGTAACCAAATAGGTTGGGTTATGTTTATAATTCGGGGTCGCCGTGAGCGAAGCGATGGCGTCCGCGTACTAGTATTGTAGAAGGGGAAACCAACTGCCCCTGTAACCGGCCGAGGGGAAACCAACTGCCCCCTGTAGTCAAATATGTTGGGGGTATGTTTATAATTCGGGGTCGCCGTGAGCGAAGCGTTAGCGTCCACGTACTAGTATTGTAGAAGTGGCGGCTGGTATTGCGTCGTGGTCAGATTGTTCAATTTAGCCAGTTAAGTTTTTTCCTTGGGTAACATCTTTCAACACACGGCAGGTCGTTCATCACTGGAATTACTTTCAGACTTGCTCGCGTTTGTTCAATTCAGTTGTAAAAGCAGACGACAGGAAAACCAACAATAGGCGGCGCCAACATACGGCAAGATAATCGCTTAGATGTTTCTGGCTTCCGGTGAAGGGAAGATGGTAAAGTTTCCCCTTTTTTTCTTTCCTTCATATACTGATCTCTTTGTACCTTCCACTTTTTTCAGCCTCAGCAGGACCTTTAAAATTTTCAAATTATCACTTGAGCGCTAAACGTATATCCGTAGCTACGTTATGTTAATATTATCATAACGTAGGCTACGGTACATGTAAAACCAGTTAAGCCTAAAAATGCTTGCTGCTATCTTCTCAGACAACAGACAGTAAATATTCGTTCATTTCTTACCTTCCAAACGAAACTTCTGGCCAATTGATGTCCATATCGTCTTCTTCAAGGCGATACCCTTAAACTGAGGATGCCTTTTGCGAAAAGTTGGGGGTATTTAACGACCTCTTCAATAAATAACTCTATCGACAGACGAGACTCGCAGTCGACCTCCATTTTAAGTTAAGAGAACCTGGCGACGAAAGGCGTTCGCATTGTATGACGTCAAAGAGTGACGTCATCAAATTACGGTCTCCCATTGGCTGAAAGAAAGCGTTCGCGTAAAGCTTACACGGAAAAGTTAAGTCAAGCTGAACTCCTTTTTCCGTGGAATTTCCGTAGTAATAAGCGTAATTTTTTTTACGCATTCCGCATTCCACTGTACGTTTCAGCTGATTTTTACGCAAGTGGGACTTTGCCTAAGAGTGGTATGGCATTTAATTAAATTATAACTCGTAATAGCTCGTTCGTATCATGTTCAAATTTTGCGTTGCTTTTAAGATGCTCAAGTTCGGCGCCGTGGTCTTAATTACAGTATTTATAAACTAATATTTGCTTCTTTTTAATTTCATTAGGAAGGACTGTCCGAGACTTACTTATAAGATTGCCGCGCTCAGTTTTATTCTGCGGTACCGTTACCTCTTTTGGCGCTACGATGGCTGGCGAAGTTTGCATACCTCGTCGCAGCTTGCTCAGATTGCTCAAGGACGGCTGGATTTAAGGGCGCACTCTGATCGTGACATGCACTAATGCGTTGACCCTAAACTCAACCACTCTCACAGAAAAGCCAAATTAGGGTAATGGAAACTGCGTGATCGCAAACACACTTCAATTAAACATGCTTTTTTCAATTGTCACTCGATTTTAAAACGAAGAAATCTTGCGTTAACAAAATCGCAAAAACCTATTAATGGAACACATGGTGGTGTTTACTTTTTTTTTATTTCTTTCTTTCCACGCTCATTGCTTATTCTGTACCGAAATTTTCTGTATATAAAGGCCTGCGAGCCTCTTGTTGTGTATCCTGAAGAAGCCGGGAATAAATGGCGAAACTAGTCGATAATTCTGTTGTCCACCTTTTATACTGTAAAGCCACCACTCACTTCGTTAGTAAGAACAGTATTATGATCCCTACTCTTTCCGATGGCTCATCTATCATCTCCAAGATGTTCCACACCAAGAGGAAGCTTGCAGCCACTATCCAGAATATTTGGTTCAACCGTATTTGCATCCGTGAGCGCCTGGAACCGAATTATGTCCAAGTCATCATCCGCAACAAGTCCACTGCTGCCAAAGCAGCGCGAGCTGCAGCCATCAGAGCCTGGGTAAGCCGTGCTACTTCTATTTTATATCATAAGAAACACCGCCTTACCCAGGAGGTCCTCCGCCTGCACCTACATGTCTCCTCGATTGTGCCACCTGAGATTCTGATGCCCCTCGTTGATGAAGACGATATCAGATTGCAGTCTTTCAAGGAACATAAGTTCGACACTTTGTGCAGGAAACTAGATGACCTCCGGCGTCGCGTTACTCCCGCACGCCCTCCCCCCGATTGTGACTTTGTTTTCCACTCCAACGTGGTCAACCTTACCACCATCCAATTGTCCGACAGTGAACAAGCTCTCCTCAACAAAGGATTAAAACACGTCGTGTGCAAGAAGCCTACCCGCCCAGACCTCCACACAATTATATCTGATACCGAGCATGCTATATCTTTGCTACCTAAGAGTGAGCGCCCTCCGGCACGAGCCGTCGCTGGATACCTGATACGTAAAGCCTTCAACGAATCCACCACTTCAACCCAAGACCGTGTACAACTCGATGATGCCACCGCCTCCGCCACCTTGAAGACCAAGTTAGCTGAGTCAGGTGCTATACTCGTTAAAGCAGACAAAGGTAACGCTACGGTCCTTTTATACCGTTCCACATACGTGGATAAAGTTAATGACTTTATCACCTCCAACAACTTTGTCACCCTCCCTTCCGATCCTACCCCCAAATTCCAAAGATCCATCAGATCCGTAATCAACAAGTCGCCCCGCTTCAAGTACCTCCGACGCCTCATCCCACCCAATGCCCGACCCCCTAACCTAAATGCCCTTGTCAAAGTCCACAAACCTAACATGCCCATTCGTCCTGTCGTTAACTATTCGCCCGCCCCCGCACACCTAGTTGCTAAACCCCTTTCGACGTTCCTCTTTAACCTTAAAATACTTCCTAACACATACAATGTCTCTAACTCACTCGCCCTAACGAATTCCCTCTCCACCATCACCACTAATGAACACCTTTCTCTTATGTCCCTCGACATTACTAACCTTTATACTAATGTCCCTATACCTGATACCCTCAGAATCCTTGAACCTCCTGTTCTCTTCTCCACTCCCCAAACCTGACGCCATTGACCTTTCTGTTATTTCCTCACAAAACTACTTCTCCTTTAATGACTCTTTCTATTCCCAATCCGAAGGAATCCGAAGGATTGGGATGGGCTTCCCACTAAGCAGTTTCCTGACCGAAGTCTACTTACAACACTTAGAGCTAACTTTTGTAACCCCTCTCCTTAATAATACTACCATCATTACCTACTACCGTTATGTTGATGATATCCTCATACTTTATGATTCCCGATCCACTTCCCCTCCCGCCATTGCTGATATTTTTAACTCATTCTCCCCCCCACATCCAATTTACCTTCGAATCTGAAACTAACAGATCCATT